>SZWC01008766.1:81252-95508 GCA_023375785.1 Penium margaritaceum
CCCCCCCCCCTCTTTTCTGGTACTCAGGTCTGTGGACCGTTTTCCTGTCCGCTTGACCAAATATCCAGCACACTTCTCAACTGTCAGGTTCAACCTAATGACTCAGGACGCAGTTTCTACGAACCTTCATGTTCACGATACTTCGTCTAACTGCTGAAGCGCAATAACAATCGACACATCGACAAAAAACGTAAAAAATGGTGCCATGGACAAACAGGAAGCAGCCTAAAGGACTCAAAACACCATGACATCGACCTTTGAGGATGAGAAATTACTCATTCCAATATCTTAGACTCCATTCTGTCAGAAAACAGCTGGAAAATTGGAGTTGAGGGAGATCATCCACAAACAGATCTGACCGGTAAACCTACAACCTCTAAACCACAACCAAAACTTATAATCATTCTTCTACATCCATGCCATATGAAAACCCTGTCGAAATGTAGTACGATTTGTCTCAGCCAAAATGGCCGAAGCAACAATCCATGCCTCCTATTTGGATGACTACTTTTAGGGCCTACAATTTGTTTCCACACTTAGTTGTAAGACGGCCTCATGCCATTACAATAATAAAGTTCCAAACATGTTGTTATCTAAAGATCAATAAAGTGAGCCATGTGATTGTGTTTGTCTGAATTGCACATCGGCTGGTATGTTTGTGATGGATTTGCAGTGGCGAAACTAAATGCATGGTACTCCATCTTTGCCAAGGTAAGGCTTTTGCAGGCTGGTTTATGCCTAAAAGACTGAACTAGCTGGCTATCAAACACATTCTTTCTCTAGACTAGGGCCCGGTTATAAAATACATCAAGGATGTTTGGACAATCCTTGGTTGTTGGCATTCCTTGTATTTCTTCATCTATCCTATTTTGGCACCTAGATGAAATGTAGTTAGTGGCACATGCACCTTCATTATTTTCTTCAAATATGAGCTCCGTGTTTGAAGAACAGCCCCAAATACATAGTTGTTTCGTGTTTCCCCATTGCATCATTGAAGGCTAGGAGACAGATATTGCAATGACGGTCTATTTCAACGGGCATGAATTACCCTGTCCTCCTGGACTTCAGCCACCACATGGAGTGCACTCAATGTTTAGAAGGGATCATAATGGATGATAACAAGAGGCTTGGCTATGCAATGGCCATTTGTGCAAGTCAAGAGAAATTTTCTTCCATTGTTGCTTGTAACAAACGTAGCCCACAAGGTGCAACATCTTTTAGTGCACATTCACTGGTTTCCTATGAATTTCACCTCTCTTAAAAGACTTTAATGGCTCCACGAGCTATATCAAGGGCACTCACAACAATTTTCCAAAATAAATCTGCAGAAGTTAAGAGGCATGGTTTTCCACCATCAATCTTCTTCATGTCAAGACAGTGTTGTGAGTTACAAAGATGTTAGTGAACTGAAAGGTTATCATCTAGATCTAGAGTACATGTTACCCTGATTACTATGAAATTTGATATTATTCATTTATGGGATCATCGGTTTTGAACAAATTAGTTTTCAGGAAAATTGTATTCCAATCATGAACATATTTAAACCCTTATTGTTCAATTTCAAAAGTCATTGATGTATGGTAGTTTTGTGTTCAAACTAGAGAAGGAGCAAGGATTTCATCTTTATGTTAAAAACCTGTCCTCGCCATTCCCGCGAGGTATGCGGACCCGTATATTCAAGTCTGATAGGTGAAGTTCCAACAAAGAAAACACAATACATTTCCTCTAGCTCACCTTAAAGCACCTACAAGTCGCTGACACGGATGATCCACGCCATTAGATTATGCACTTATGTAAGGCTTGGCCCACACCAAGGCAAATTTCAATCGTGCCAGTCGGACGTGGATGATGAAACTACACGGGAAGGGCAAGCACAAAGTTAAGAAAGGGAAGTGCTGAGGTGAAGCTTGGCAAGACGGACATGATCACTAGCATTCACCGAATTTAAGAATCGAGGTGCGGATTTTGACAAGTGCACAAGAACCACTAGATTGTTAGACAAAAAACATTTGAAAGAATCTAACAATCACTCAGTTTCTAAAATCTCAAAATCTGAATTTAATAATGTTGGAATGAGCAATAGATGTGCTCGTTTACTACTTCAGTTTGGCACAGACGGCACTCCAATAAGAGACCCTAAGAAGGTTTTATGGAGTTTTCCGTGAATCTACCAGGTACAGCTCAGCAGAGGATCTTCGCGGATAAATTCAAGATTTTCCCTGAAGAGAAGCCTTCAAAGGTGTGAAAGATGATTTGCGGACAAGCATGCGCATGATGAAAATGCATGCTTCTTGCAATACAGACCTGCATAGTGCTGCACATGCACTCGGTCAAGAGGGGCTTCTGATGACTGGACAGGTAGCATGCAGCCTTAACAAGAGGCCTACGCATCATCACCTCAACCGTGCATGAAGCCCGGACCCTTGGACCTTCATGGGTCAATCTGGTGCAAGATTCAGGTGGATCCTGACCGACAGGCCTGGTGTTGCCGCATTGTAACATCAGAATTCTTGAGAGGAAGGCCTGATGGGCAAGCATCCTTCAAGTGAAGTTTCACCTGAAGACATGATGAAGCTTCCCCAAGGAGGAAGCTTTCCCCTAGAGTCACATACGTACCAGTAAGAGCCCATAACTGAAGGAAGCTTCCACAGGATGGAAGTTTCTATAGAGTAAGGCAGAGGTTGCAGTAGACATGAACTACCTGAAAGAAGCTTCTTGTTCAGGTGGTGCAAGGACTTCAAGTATAAAGGTGACGGTCCTGCCACTTCTCAGTATTCCAACATTGCTCGTACCATCTCTAGATTCATCACCTTCAGTATCTCCAGTACAATCTCCAACATCACGTGCAAGGCTCCATGCCTTAGCACCAGAGTTCCTGATCAAGCTACTGGAGGTCCCTCCAAGACCCCTATAAGCTGGCACTTGCGTGTCAGCCTGGATGGAGTACGATGCCGGTGACCCCTCTAGGATCCCTATAAGCCTGGCAAACTCTGCCAGCCTGGGAGGAGGTCAATCCCTCCAAGACCCCTAAAAGGCCTGGCAAAGCCTGCGAGCCTGGGAGGCGGACGCCCTGACATTCAGAGGCCTTTGACTGTTGCGACGGTGGCTATGCTGAGACCCTTGCTTTGACGGCCTTGACAGCCTACTAAGGCGTTGCAACCCAGTTTAGGGCTAGGAGTTATGTGAGAGCGCAAAGCTGAGCTATTTGTAAAACAATGTTGTTCCTTTTAGAATACCCATACTTTTAACAAGATTTAACTCCATTCTTTTGCTTCCGCTAGTTTCTTAACCAGGTGTACAAGGCATGCTTGCTGGGCATAAAAGATCCTACACCAGCGGGGACCCCCTTGCACGTAGTGAATTTATCACTGCCCCTTCCCCAAATCTCATAATGGTATCAGAGCATCAGGATTGTGCCGCGAGCGAGAGCAGCAACAGCAGCTCAAGCATGGAGGGAAGACGATGTTCGTCTCCCCTCATGAAATCAAGTGTAGATGGCAGACATGGTGCTTAACCTGCACGGGCGAAAGAGCGAGTGCAAGGCGCTAAAGAACCAAGGCACTTGGCTGAAGAAGCGTTATGCACGCTTAAAAAAACAATAATACCTCAAGCACCTGAGCCTGCAGCAGTGGCACTTGCATATGTTGGTGATGGAGACGTTATCTACCAACCTTGTACAAGCATTGAGCCAAAGCCGGAGGTGACTCAACTTCACATGCATGGGTGGCGTTCCACCTACTGAACAAGCAAGAGCAAAATGGAAGAGGAGAACGCTAAGTCAGCTTCACCAACACTTGATGACCAATCCGTCTAACATGGCCTGCACATGGGCCAAGAGCAAAGGCTCCATGTCACAGACCATGTCCAACGCCAAGCAGTAGAGGCGCAATGCTTGGCTCAGGAGGCAACGAGGCACCAGATTGCATCTCAAGAGCTCTTTCATCAAAGGGAGCAGCTTGCCCATTGAGCTTGAGCATCACAGACACAAAAGCTGCAACTGTCACATGTGGCTCAAGATGCTGTAATTGCACAACTTCAATAGCAGTTTCAACACCGGTAGCAACAACAACTACAGATGTAGTCGCAACAGAATTCACACGCATCGTGTGCACATCTGCCTCAACCAAGCCCTCTTCTCGTCGTGCAATCTACTATACCTCCACAAGTGCAGCCTTTAGCACGAGAACAAGGAGGGAAGCCACAGTCGTTTGTGGCTTGAATTCCACAAGTTGCCTTGACAGTGCCATCCATGGCACAATCTGAACGGTGCTCTGTGCAGCTCCCTCCATCGACCACACAAAGCAAAGTGTATCAAGGTCTGGAGGACAATGTGGCCCAAGCAGTAGGGTCACTAGACAGTCTCCTCCATAAGGCAATCAGAGGAAGCATATCCAAGCATGGAAGCAGAGTGTGTTGGCATGAAATTGGTGTGTTAGAGCTCTGATGCCAACGAGAATGACATACGTTTGTGGAAAGCACCGCACACATTGGCATTGTACCTCTAGCCCGTCAAGGTCTCAGAACAAGCCATGAACAAGAGTACTTTAGAGACAGTAGCATTATATCTCTGAGCATACCTGAATACGGTCAGTGGAATCAACATCGCGGTAGTAATGGCAAGTCAGGTGACCACCATCAAGAAATCACAACAAGGTTGAGTACTTAATCAGCAGCTCATCTTCAACCTTCCCCATCTGCATTTCCCTTTGTCAGTTATGCATCGGGCAGTAGAGGAAGAAAAATAAGAGGAAAAAGAAAAAGGAGGGGAGCATCTAAAAAAACAATGATTTGGGAAGGGAGAAGAGTTCATTTGGCAGCAGATGTCCCCAACACGCAGCTGTGAAAGCAAAAGCGGTGGCTGTAAATGTCAAGATGGCTCTTAGTTGCAGCCCATAGCAACTGGAACACCTCATGTCACACAACATGACCTTGAGGGTGTACATAGAGCAATGGGACTCCAATCATCTGTGTTATCATCTCCATCCAAACCTTTGTACAAGGAGGAGATGACAGAGCAGAAGTCCTCCATGATAATGAAGGAGGTCCACATCCTTTGTCGTGTGTCTTTGGTACATCAGCAGTAGAAGCTAAGTTCCCAGATTTATTATTTGGCTGAGAGTAACCATTGGAATCTCTCCATCAGATTGGTTGTGATAACGGCACACAAGCTAGCAGTAGCACTCGTAATCCAAAGCGACAATGCATCAACAAAAAGAGGCGTGTCACGTCCAAGGAAACGGGGAGAAAGGACAACGCTCCTGCCATATTGGCAGGTGGTTGCAATAAGCCCACCTCTTGGTAGGTGGCATGCGTGATTCCTGTGTTGTCAGCAGGCAGTTGTAGTAAGCCTACCTCTTGGCAGGTGACATGCGTGATGGATTTCTACTCCATTGACAACGTCCCTGTCGTGTCTGTAGGTGGTTGCAGTAAGCCCATCTCACGGAGGTGGAATGCGTGGTGGAGCTTTGCTCCATGACCGATGTTCCTACCGTATCAACAGATGGTGGTAGTAAACCCATCTCATTGGAGGTGCCATGCCTGACGGAGCGATAATCCACTTACACAATACAAGGCGAGATCGTCACACTCCAATCGTTTGTGTCACAGTAGACTTGCGAGGCTTTGAGCGCCACCACAACGATCCGGGCTCTCACCAGTGAGGGGGAGGAGGCCAGATGGAGTAAAAAATCCTCCACAAGATTTGAAATTCTGCCTCAAAGCATCTGTGCTCGCAACAGAGTGTAGGATACAGGAGGAGAGTTGGTGAAAAGCAAATACAACTCATCTACTCTCTTTAGTCTGACTCTTTTAATCGAGCCAGAAATTATGGAGGAAGGCTGCTCCATCAACAACGACAACAGAGTTCTTTGCTCTAATCGGCAACGTGCAACTGGCAGCAGAGATTTCTGTGAAAATATACATAAAATGTTTTTGCAGTTGTTTCACACAAGTGGAAAATACCACTTACAACGGCGTGAGTGATGACATCATCACTTGGAGCAGTCTCCATCAACATCGAGGAGCTGTAGTAGTTGCATACACACTACACGTTCAGAATAGTGGGAGAACAACAAAGCTGATGAAGCCAATTTTGGATGGGCTCGAGAAGCAGCTCACTTTGCTGCCGAGTTGGAGTGGAATAGGTCAGCTCAGTTACCTGACCTGAAGCAGTCCTTTGGTCAAAGGCATTGTGGATTGTGGCGTCAAGATGCAGTAGGCCACCAAAAAATGTGGAAAAGCTGGGAGTTGAACCGGTGGACAAGCCGGAGATGGAGCTCAAATTGACAGTCAGACTTAAGGGTGGATTATTGTCGGAGGAGGCCCAAAAAAAAGGGAGGGGGGGATATTTGAAGACAGCAGGCTTCATGCGGCAACTCCATAGAACCAGCCAGAAACAGTAGAGATTTCTACAAAATATGTAACAACTCTCGTGGCAACATTTTGAAAAGGTGTGATCCGTAAATCTGACCACTTTCAGGCAGATTTTCCATCGACACCTACGGATGGCATCATCATTGCGGCTACATATTGTCGAGCACAAGGAGCGAAGGCAGCCGAGCATGGATTGCACGATTGGAACTACACAGCTAAAAATATAAACGAAGGGAAAAACTAATTCCTTGATTCGCTCGCGCGCGCGAGGGAAACAGGCCTCGCTCCTATGCTGCGAGCAATGGAGTTGGCTACAGAGCCGAGGAGGGGGAGGTCCACATTGGACCTCGTACCAGCTCACTGCGATGGCAAGCTGGGCCAGCGAGCCCTGCCGCGAAGGCAGGGTGGACCGCGGCATGGGTCTGCCACATCAGCGGCCTTGGTTGCACCCAGCACCTGCTGCGACGACAGGGCCCCTTGCGAAGCCCCCAAGACTTCGGCGGAGAGTGAGGGGGAGGGTCACGCTGCCTCGAGGGCAGGTGGGCCCTCGCAGACCAGGCCAGCCAGCCAGCCTAAGCAAAATAAAGCACACAGATGCGTGAGCAAAACAGGTCCTCCACGAGGCCAGGTTAGCAGCTAAATCGGAAGCCACGTGGAGGTCTGCGTTAGACCTTGCACCAGCTCACCGCGATGGCGAGCTGGGCTAGCGCGAGCTGCTGTGATGGCACGCTCAAGTGCAGCAGGGCTCCTGCCATGACGGCGGCCTCGACCGCAGCAAGGGTCTGCCGTGACGGTAGGGCTCTTCGCGAAGCCCCACTAAGGTGGCGAAGAGCGAGGGGGAGGCCCTCGCTCCATGTATTACCGGCTCACATGAGCGGGATAGACCAGCTGATCAGAGAGAGAGAAAAAAGAGGGGAAATCAGGACATCTGTTGGCGCAAAGCTCGTGCCAGGAAATCTGTTCGCCCCGGATTGGCGAGGGCAGACCAGCCATCCGGAGCCCCGAAGGGAAAAAAAAAAAAAGGACTGGAAGCTGATGCTGACTGGAAGCAAGAGAGCTCCAAGTTCGCCAGTGGAAAGCGGCAAGAGCCCGACCAACGGAAACTTTGTGACCAAAAAATAAATAACAATGCTCGGCGAGGTACTGAGAGCTCCAAATTTGCTGCAGCAAATGGCCCGACAGCCTATGACGTAGCAGGTAAGGTTGCTACCAAGAAGGGCCAATAGACGCCATGGACAGGACAAAACGTCCCTGAAAATGAAGTAGCAGAACTGGTAACAACCAGACCTAAAGTGACGCAACTGGACAGCAAGGATGGCTGTCTCAGAGGGGCAAAAATTCCCTAGTCACAGGGAGCAGACTAAAAAACAACCAAGAACTGTTCGTCGGGGCTGGAAGGGCACTCAGAAGTGCCCAGGCCATGGATAGAAGCAAAAGCAGCAGTTGGACTGCTAAGTCGGAGGAGTTGAGTGCAATAGAGGGATAGCTGGCTATGAAGACAGGGGGAGCACTCTCAAAGATTGAATCCATGACTGGAAGCAACAATATTTTATACTCTCCCAAAAATAGTGCTCACATCAGCGGCCCAAACGGCGGTCCCAACGGGTGGTCCTAAAAGTGCCCCAACCATGCAGTCGCCACCTCATACGACACAACCTCAACCTTGTGCATCAAGTGCAAGGTGCATGTAACCGGAGAGTTGCTTCACCCACACGCAACCGCTAAACTCCACAAGAGGGAGGTGACACCAACCTCACCCGAAGCCTTTTTTTGGAGTCACCATGTGCTCCAAATGAAAAAAAACCGGCTCCTGAGAGTCCCAAAAGTGCCAAAAATGAGCCAAGAAGAAGTTGTGCTCAAATGTTTTGAGCTACAGAGTCGCCAAAAATCTCAACAAAGTGCCAACACCCAAGTGGAGCCAAAACGACAAACAGAGTACCTCAACGGATTCAACAGCCTCTATCCTCCTCTTCTACCTTCTCAAAAATGGTTTACAAGAAATAAACTCTTCATCACAATTGTGGAGGGGGAGTGTTGGAGTGAGCGATAGCTACGTTAATTTACTACTTCAGTTTGGCACAAACAACAATCCAATCAGAGACCCTAAGAAGGTTTTATGGATTGGTTTGTGAGTCTACCGGGTGCAGCTCAACTGAGAATCTTGACGAAAAAATTCTACATTTTATCTGAAGAGCAGCTTAAGGGATTGAAAGGTGCTTGGTGGAAAAGCATGCGCATGATGAGAAATCATGCTTCTGGCAGCACAGATGTGCATAGTGCTGTACAGGCACTCGGGTCAATAGGGGCTTCTGATGAATGGACAGGTAGCATGCAGCCTGAACAAGAGGCCTGCACAGCATCACCTCAACCATGCATGAAGCCCAGACCCTTGGATCTTCATGGGTCAATCTGGTGTAAGATTCAGGTGGATCCTGATTGACGGGCGTGATGTTACAGCATGGTAACATCAACATTCTTGAGAGAAAGGCCTTATGAGCAAGCAACATTCAGGTGAAGTTTCACCTTAAGACCTGATGAAGCTTCCACAAGGAGGAAGCTTCCCCCTAGAGCAACATAGGTGCCACTAAGAGCCTATAACTGAAGGAAGCTTCCACTGGATGGAAGCTTCTCTAGAGTAGAACAGAGGTGACAGCAGACCTGAACCAACTGAAGGAAGCTTCTTGTTCAGGTGGTCAACTTGCTAGGACCTCAAGTGTAAAAGGCGATGGTCCCACCACTTCTCAGTATCCCAACATCACTAGTATCATCTGCAGATTTATCACCTCCAGTATATCCACTACAATCTCCAACACCACGTGCAAGGCTCCATGCCTTAGCACCAGAGTTGCTGACCAAGCTACTGGAGGTCCCTCTAAGACCCCTGTAAGATGGCACTTGCGTGCCAGCCTAGGTAGAGGACGATGCTTGTGATCCCTCCAGGATCCCTACAAGCATGGCAAGCTCTGCCAGCCTGGGAGGAGGTCAATCCCTCTGAGGCCCTTGTACGCCTGGCAAAACCTGCCAGCCTTAGAGGAGGAGGCCTTGACATCCTGAAGGCCTTTCATTGTTGCGACGGTGGCTAAACCGAGACCGTTACTTTGACGGCCTTGACGGCCTAGCAAGGCATTGCACCCCAGTGTAGGGCTGGGAGTTGGGTCAAAGCACAGAGATGAGATATTTGTACAGCTGTTGTTCCTTGTAAATTACCTGTACTTTGAAGAAGATTTAATTCCATACTTTTGCTTCTACTATTTTCTCAACCAAGTGTACAAGGCATGCTTGCTGGGCATAAATGATCCAATGGCAGCAGGGACCCCCTTGCTGGACTAGATCATGCAGCAACTTCGTCACCGTCCGCTCCCCAAATCTCAACAAATAATAGGTAAGGTATGAAATTCCAACAAGAGAAGAAATGAAATATGAGTAGAGAGATTCCAACATGATTTTTATGGTCATGCATGAAGTATTCATTATGTTCTTCCACACAGGAAGCTTTTTTGTTCATTTGTGACATGCTCAACATATGATATGAATGATCTAGGCATTGTGACTAGTTACCATAGTTCATTTATGACCAACCTCCTGAATAAAATACAGAATTGTAGTTTTGTACATCACCATACAAAGTCTTAAAGAAACGAAAAATAAATAAGATGGAAGGTTGGATAATACAACACTAGAACAAGACATTACAACTGAATACATGTGAAACTGTGTAATGAAAACTAATTTTTCAAACACGTCTTTAAAGTGTAAGGCATCACAAGAGAAGAAAAAGACAAGAGTATCACATTCTTTATCAATAGTTTGTATCACCCAACTACAGTTTTATGTTCATCAAAAGATTGAAATTATATTAGTTTTTGTTGGAAGCATAGAAAAAGTGTATGAGGTGTTCTTTTCGACCTCTTCTTTGAAATTTTCAGATAATTGAAAGTTTTTTTTGCAACCAGATCCATTATTGAATTTTCATGCAAAGAATGATGAAAGATAAATTTCTATGGAAGCATGGCATTTTGTGTGCTAAAAGTCAGGAATGTATCATTGGCCATGTTTGTCTAGACACAAAAATGTATCAAACACCTGTTTGTATGATACTTGATATTCAACTGGAATTTTGAGTCATGGAGTTTTTGTAGATCTGAAATTCAGTCAGATTTTCGAAGGGTTCATTCACGCCTAGGTTGCCATCAAGCTTCTTCGTTGAACGATGTGCTGGCTTGGGCAGCATTCTGTCAAACGACTGTGCTATTTGATTTTTCACTAAATTTGAGTTCTTAAATTGAGTGATTCACGTGACCTGTCGATCTAAACTGCTGTTGGACACAAACTTCTGTAGAATATTAAACTAAAGAGAGAACATGCTACAAGTGCATGTAGGTAATTTTTACTTTCAACCTCCGTAGGTTTTGTACATACATATCTCTAATACAATGTTTTCTTTGAAAGGGAGGGGTTTAATTCTGTTCAACCCAATGCATTGGGCATTGAGTCTGACGCAAGCAAAACAACTAGAAAAATGTGAACGTCTGGAGGATGCATGTATACAAGGGGCTTCCATTGAAAATGTAGAGAGAAACGGGTGGCAAAAAAATGTGATCATAATAGCGCACTTGAATCTAGGTATATACTTCACGATGTATTCATTAGGATACGCCACCCATATTCTGTCGGGGGCATTGAGGGATAGTTGCATCTGTGTGGTTATATTTTAATGTGGTTTTTGGAACGGGTTTCATTCAATAGTCAAAAATTTCACAATGAAAAACATCCTGTCTGATTCTTTGTATTTGTAACAGGTTTGTAATGTAAACTTTGAACAGGCGTCAACCATCTATGTAGTTGCATCGATGGATGAAGCAACTTTACCAATACATGTCACATTGTTACCCGGTGTACAAATCTCCTCCATTTTTCATACTTCACCATGTTCACTGTCCCGTATGCTTGCCTAATACACTTTCAAATCTCAAGGGGCAGGGGGCATGTGGACCCTCCGATGGCCATTTCCCTCCGGAATGAGAAGTTGTATGGGCTAAGTGAATTGGAAAGTGTATGGGGAGCCGGTCAATAAGAATACATCATTTCCTTGTAATAAAATTGAATGTTTTGCACGTATACTTGTGCACAAAATGGATTTTACATAAGATACACCTTGAGATATACTTCCCACATACAAGTGGGAGGTTGGAGGGGGGGTTGATTCTCATTTTCCTGGAAAATTTCCATGTGATTCTTTGAACGGGTACCATTTGCTAGTAGCATGTATAATAATCATGAAAAACATATATAGGTTTCAATTTTTCCAATTGAAGCATGACGGGGCTTGACCATTGATACTGTTGCATTGACGAATGAAGCATCTTTGCAGATGGATTATATGTTGTTTGTTGGTGTACGCGTTACATGGATTTCTCCTCCTTTATGGTGGGTGGGCAAGAGGTGCATCCAAAGAAATAACCCCCAAATACAATAGTACATGTTGTAAGTGAATTGGAGAGTGTATTGTGGTTTGGTCCACAACAATACACGAATGTATTCTAGCAATAGAGATTTCAAAGAAACAATACAAAACCCAGAAACCACACATCTGCACGTATTTATGTTTGCCCCAGATGCACACCATCACAAACTCCCCACATACAATCAAGGGGAAGGGATCTCGCACACACATCAATACTACACACATCGTGGTTTATGCCAATGTGATTGCGATTGCCTACCCTTTGGGCACAAACTATATGAGTTTATACTATGTGTTTTAACTCCCCTATTTACACAAATCAGTCTAGTATTACAGTCATTCAAAGGACACATAACTCTTTTTGTTTTCTGAAAGTTTTCTATGATTATTTATTATTTACTCATTAGTCTTATTCCATTAGAGTATTCTTACACACTTTACTTAAGCTGTGAATGTATTATGACCTGTTTTTTACAATTCACTTTCATGGAACTTTCTACCTATGAATAACTTACTACAATCATCAGATAATGTAAAAAAAGAACATGGTTAACCATACACTTGCTCAAGTTTCAACAGGAATGGACTTGGTAACTACTTACCATGGTTCAAACATCGTCTGTTCATGACAAAGGGGACTCATATACAGTGTAACTGTTCCATAATTTCAACACAAGGCTTCTGTCAATAGGCATACTTATACCATGAAGTTCGGAAGGCATCTCAGTGTTGCAAGGGATATGATTCGCAAAATTAGTAGAAAGAGTGTGGTTGGAGGGCGGTAGACAGATGTGAGAAAAACATGACAAACATGTTTCGGCCAGATGGCCTTCTTCAGTGTCATACTAATAGAACTCACATTGTGCTACATTAGTACCAACCAGCGGGGGAGAAAAGTGGGGGGTGGGGTGGTTTGTGGTGGATGATCAAGCGACGGGTCTAAAGTGTCCTAAGCAGTGTCTTTTCTAATTTTGGAGGACACTAAGTAGCTTCTAAGTCTACGCGGTAGTCTCCAGGCCAACTCTGGAAGAGAACACATGGGGATTAAACTCTTCAAGGCGTTTTGTGAATCTCTTTAAATAAGAGCCCAAACATAGACCTCTGAAAGGCGACCACTTTTGCCTGATTTTCCACGAGTATCAAACGTTCAATTCTTCAGCTTGCATGTATGCATATATTTCATGGTTGGCGCGCATGGAT
Source organism: Penium margaritaceum (assembly GCA_023375785.1). Lineage (NCBI taxonomy): Eukaryota > Viridiplantae > Streptophyta > Zygnematophyceae > Desmidiales > Peniaceae > Penium > Penium margaritaceum. Next base: position 94,289 of record SZWC01008766.1, read on the forward strand.
AGTGTCTTCACTATTCCTGTTATTGCAATGGTGGAGACTACAATGGTTGAAAGAAGTTTCTAAGGGGTTGTTTGGATGTCACCGCACGACCCTCGCAATTCGGTTTTCAGTGGCCATATGATGACGTGACGCCATTGACCAAGAATGAATGCTTGTGTGGTCAATGGAGCCTGCAATCATTTCTTATCATATGAGTCACTCTCTTGAATTTCTTGAATACGGATTTGTTTGTCCTCCTTAGCCTGTCAAGTGGTCCATTTCATTTCACGAAATTGTTCTGACATCCTGTTTTGGTCGTTGGGTGAACATCCCCTAATTCGACGTAGCCACATGCAAAGCCTGTAAGAATCTTCAATCCCAAATATCTTCTGTACCGTCGTCTGGCTAGCTAAACATCCATTTGGGTTCCTTGAACATTTGTGTGGCCATATAAATGACGTGTGGTGCCATCCAAACTGCCCCTAAATGTTGCTCCTTCCGGATTGTTGCGGGAGTTATGTTAAACCATTCATACAACATTGGACCTACTGTGGTTATTGAACGAGGGAATAAAAAACAAAATCCGGACGGATAAACAAAGAGTGCCGACCCTTACTTCCACTTCAAGTGAAGTTAACAACCCCACAAACAGCTGTTGAAGAAGAGGGAGGGGGCCGACAGAGAATTTCAGATCGTTGATTGACAATAGAAGTCTTTGAGATCAAGAAGTGAAAGTAAACAGAACACTGAGGCCTCCATAAGGAGGCAAGCATGCACGCGCGCCATCCTAGTTGGACTGGCGCGCTCACGTAGCGACCTTACGGCTCCTAGCCATTGACCTCAACGGTCCTCACTTTTGGGAAAAAGCCAAACTATGGACAAGGTCACAAAATGTCCTACTCCACTAAGCACTAATCTGTGGAGAGATGACACTAATTACTTTAACATGACAGCAGAAGCTAAGATGCCGACTAGTGTCACGCATCAGAAGTCAACATGAGCCATCGCAGTGCACTTGTAACTAGTTCAACATCACGACATAAGCTCAAAAGGTGGCGCGACATGTTCGAGAAGAGCGAGGGTCGTTGAGAACTTGGTGTACCACTCGCCCGCTACATCCCCTCTCTTGCATGATTGTCGTTAGAAGGTAAAGTGGTGGAGTCGGATCGCTGTTGTTGGCAAGGGAAAGCAAGCGGAAGACTGCGGGAGTGTTCATCCGACGCCTGTTTGTTGGAGGCGTC
>SZWC01008767.1:14759-53138 GCA_023375785.1 Penium margaritaceum
GGGAGGGGGAGGTTGGGTAGTTAAGGGTTGTGACCTGTTGCATGCGCATCGTGCTATCCTGACGAAAGGAGGTCATGCGAACGATGACAAGCGAAGGGTTGTCGCTGTCTGGTTGGTGCTGTTGGCTTCCATCGCTTCCGTGGCAGCTTGCGGTGTTTTTCTTGGGCATGCTCGTTCGAATGGATAAGCCGCTGAAGAAAGAGAGAGAGAGAGAGAGAGAGAGAGAGAGAGAGCGAGAGAGAGAGAGACGGCTCACAAAAATATCCCGGGGAGGGCTCGTCGAATCTGACGAGATAGCGGACGGGCCGTCGATCACCGGAAATGAAGGGAAATCCGAGACCTTGAGGGTGCAGTTGACCTGTATACCTTACATCTGTCGGTTGTAGAGAATCGCAAAAAGTAGGCTCGGTAGCTTCGCCGCCAAGCAGGCGGCGAAGCAACAGAATTTTCAAACAGACCCTATGAAAAAGGCGACAAACAAGCTCGCTATTTTGTGTCGCACACGCGCGATCGCCGCAGGCGCTGACATCCTGGTCCGTTAGGTTTTAATATTTGCAGAGAATATTCTGCGAATGGCTAACCAGCAAACGGACGGTAAAGAGACACGGGCAGGTCGAATCGACGTGCTCGATTAGCCAAATAGGCGTACTCCCGTTGAAACCACCCACCTACTTGATCTTGAGTTCTGTTCTGCTCACACAGCTTCTGAGAAATACTCTCACTTAATTCGTACTTCTCGGCAGACCAACAGATGAGTGCGCAAGGTGCGCACCGCAGTTTCGGTTAGGATGCAGACGATTGAACGGGCAGCTCGCTTGCGCGCGGGAAGGTCGTGATACCATTCCAACTGCTGCTTTTCACATTACTAGGCAATGCCGATTCCTGCACAGTTTACGATGGCCAACCTCTGTCACTATGTGCAGTCTGCCCTGCCCAGTTAATTCGGTCACTTGACGACAATTAGGATTTAATGGATGGCTTCGACGTGCCCCGACTTCGCCCCAATCGAATGGCAAGAGCGCGACTCAGAAAACACACTGCTTCATCGATCGAATCGCTTCGCCATCATAGAACCAGCAACAACACACTGCTTCGTCGCATTCGCGGCCAAAATACAGAAACTGCGAGGCATCGAACGCAGGAATCTAGCGTGCTTTTCTCGTTAAGAAATTTCTCCAGTCGAGTCTTGGGTCAAGTTCGTCAACACACTGCACCTCGAAGGCCGAACGTATAGAAAGCATGAGATCCCATACAGAACAAAGCGTGCTACGAGAGAGGCTCCTCTGACATGGCCGTCATTCCGTGGCGGAGGGGCGGCGGAGAAAATCGTCCTAGCCAAACACCAATGACAGGCCGTTGTGACGTCGAGTCCTATCCCTCAACAGGATCTGGTGGCTAGGGCTACGCTGGAGCCACGTCAGTAAGAGACCTGCGTCTCAAGCCTCATGCGTCAACGTCCAAGTAAGTACATGCATTTGCGCAGGTCGCAGAGCAACGAAACTGTGGCGCTCCTTTTCCTGCTGCTCTTTTTGCTTGCCTGTCCGAAGCTCCCGCCTTTCTAACTGGATAATATCTGTACGTATTCACGAGTGCAATTAAAGCCACAAAAACCTGCCCAGAGTCTAGCACACCCTAGGACGCGAAACCACACGTCACGCGCTACTTTCCCTACAGAACTCAAGGCAGAAGAGCGAGAATGAAAAGCCAGCAAGAAATCACCTAACATGCATTACCTCCGCCTTTAGTTCCATCAACTCGTTCTAGCTTCGGGCTCAGATCGACTTAAATTTCTAAGAGTAATCTGTGAGCCATTTTTTCACGCTTGTGAAAATAAAAAATCCCACCATTCTGTTCCCTCACATTTGGGAGACAAAACATACAACCAAAATGCAACGAGGGGGGATTCATCTAGTCTCGTGGGAAAAAAAACCATTCTGAATTTTCGAAAATTTCACCATAATATGACATATTACCAGTCCCATAAGCGGAGGATCCTTCACATGACAAATATTATCTTTCAATAAAGGCACCCATCGAAGTGTTAAAGCCGAGCGGAACTTAGGTGGTTCACAGGGATGAGGTGCGGGAAAAGGGAATATTTGGGTGTTTGTTAAAACATATAGTTTTTATGAAGCATTGAGTGTACTTCGAGGACGAGTGTCGGGTGAGTCTAGCACATATACCGTACTGACGCGAACATTCGTTCACTTTTAGAATTCCAATTTAGTGTTTCTTATATTCTCCCATTTTTGGGGCATTTTGAATTTTACTAGTGCCCGTTCAATGGGGTCGTTCAATAAACAAGGGTTTTCTAATTTCGCCCACTGTTCAGGTCCTATGGGTGGCTGGAGCTCGATCTTTCGAATAATCGAAGTTCGAAGCTCCGAACTTCGGCTGTGCGTGTCCGCGTGGAGCGGATCACGCACGGCCGTCCGATCCTCCCTGCCCATTTCCTATGCGAATTCGCTTCGCATAGGAGACGAGCAACGAGGGTCTAGTCATTCATGGGGCTAGTTGCCTTTTTGAACAGATGCCGCTGTCCCCGTTTGTGGGTGAACCCGAATTCTGTGTTTTATTCAAGGGCAACACTGGGGGCGAAAATTTTGACTTGAAGATAGAATTTCAGAGGTGACTCGCTCAAATGGACAAAATTTTATTAACGAACGGATGGGAGAATGAAAAAAATTATTTTGAACGAATGTACCCATCAGTACGGTATATAGTGCCACGAATGATAATGAGAACCAATTTTGATCATCGGTGTTTGAGCTGAGCAACGCGTGCGTGGTTGCGCCGTGTGGTCTATTCGATAAGCTTCGCCAAGAAGTGAGGGGGCTTCAAAAATTCTGTGACACTTTTGTAAGAATAGGGCCTTGTCGACAAGTCGACCGAACGATATCGAAACATCGATACATTTCGCAACACTTTTGTCGACCATTCTGGAAGGTGATAAAAAACTTCAAAGAAGCTTCTATAACAGAACATCGGAGGTCATGGCAATCAGCCAAAATGCCCTCAGCCAGACGGCATAAGAATGCTTAAGTCGTCACGCGGCGGGCCATGAATGGAATGATAGAAATGCCAACGCGGTATGTTCAGGGGCTCGTGCACATCAGGAACATAACACTTCCCCCCTTTTAGCCGCGACGTCTCTGCGCACTAACAGACACGCTGATGGCGACGAAAGCAGCCTTCGATCACACGCTCGACGTTTCGGATGTTGTCGAAAGGCTCCCAATTGGTGTGCGCGGCACCGTAGCCGTGCTACTTGACCAAAACATTGGTCAGTTTTTCACCGCGTCAATTTCCGAGGAGATCTTCGATCACGTACTGCGCATCCTCATCCACTTTTTTGAGGGATGGAGGCACGGTATCTCTACGGGGGAAGTCCATGACGAGGTCCCCGCAGTGCTTGAGCCTGCTGGAGTGGAAAGCAGGATGCATTGGCATGCTACCGGGTAGGTAAAGTCGAGCAACGAGTGGGGCTTGCATTTTCTCGATCTTAGACTGTCCCAACCATTGGTGTTTTTGCTTCGTGGAATCCTGTCCTTGAAGTTTTACATTCGCCGAGCTGAGGAGGACACGATCGCCAACACTCAACACATCATTGCTGCGATGTCAGTTGGCTGTCCACTTCACTGCTGCTTGTGTCTTGGCTAGGGTCTACCATGNCCCCCTTTTAGCCGCGACGTCTCTGCGCACTAACAGACACGCTGATGGCGACGAAAGCAGCCTTCGATCACACGCTCGACGTTTCGGATGTTGTCGAAAGGCTCCCAATTGGTGTGCGCGGCACCGTAGCCGTGCTACTTGACCAAAACATTGGTCAGTTTTTCACCGCGTCAATTTCCGAGGAGATCTTCGATCACGTACTGCGCATCCTCATCCACTTTTTTGAGGGATGGAGGCACGGTATCTCTACGGGGGAAGTCCATGACGAGGTCCCCGCAGTGCTTGAGCCTGCTGGAGTGGAAAGCAGGATGCATTGGCATGCTACCGGGTAGGTAAAGTCGAGCAACGAGTGGGGCTTGCATTTTCTCGATCTTAGACTGTCCCAACCATTGGTGTTTTTGCTTCGTGGAATCCTGTCCTTGAAGTTTTACATTCGCCGAGCTGAGGAGGACACGATCGCCAACACTCAACACATCATTGCTGCGATGTCAGTTGGCTGTCCACTTCACTGCTGCTTGTGTCTTGGCTAGGGTCTACCATGTTTCCTACCAAATTCTTGTGAAGTCTCGATGGTGAATGTCAACTGTAAAATTTTGCTTTGATTTTGTAATCCAGCCAGTGTGGCAGGAAATTATCCAAACACCACCTTGAAAGGTATTTTGCCACTTGTGGTGGAAGTGACGTAGTTGTGTGCGACTTCGGCAGTCGGCAGTTATGGTGTCCAACCAGTGTCGTGCGGCTTGCATAAAAACTAGAGAATTTGTTCGAGCATCTTCTTGGTTCGCTCAGTTTGCCCATCGGTCCAAGGATGGAATTTTGCTGATAGTTGGAATTGACTGCAGTGACGCATCATTAGTTTGTGCCAAAAATGGCTGGTGAAGCTGCCATATTTGTCTCTTAGGATGGCACATGGCGCTCCCTACAATCGCACAATGTGGTTTAGAAACAACTGCATTGTTCCTTCTACAACGTCCGTGGTTGTTCTCGGGATGAAGTGCGACACTTTAGAAAACCTGTCCACCACGACGAGAATGGCGTCATATCCCTTGGGGGTGGTGGTAGTCCGGTTATGAAACCCATGCTGACGATGTCCCATAGTTTTGTTCGAACCGATGGGGGTTGAAGTAGACCAGTTGGATGTATGCGACCAGAACCTTGTCTTTGATAGGTGTCGCACGTTTTGCAAAAGGCTACCACACCGGTCCGCATCTTGTCCCATAAACACTACATCACCAGTTTTTTTCCGTCTTGTCCTCACCTGGACGGATGTCGCGGCACTCCTCCATTAGCATCCACCGCAATTCGTTGTTTGGAGGAATGACCACGTGGTGAGTGTACCGTCATATCCAATAGGGGTCGTCAAACCAAAATCTGGTTTTGTCGCGCCCACTGGACTCCTCGTAACCCTTCGCAAACAACCTTGCAAAGTGCGGGTCTTTCTCGACGGGCAATGTGAAGGGGACCTATTGGATTATCGATCACAAGCTGATTGAAAACAAGAAACAGGTGGATGAGATGCTCGGTCAGGGACTCATGGAGCTCTCCACGTCACCCAACGAAGCACTAGTCCTGTTCGTGAAAAGGAAAACCGGAGAGATGCAAACGTGCATGGACTATCGACCGTCGAACAAAACTACCATCAAGAATTGCTACCCCCTCCCGCATGCAGATGACCTTCTCAATCCATTGCGAGGGGGCCCGAATGTTTAGCAAGATCAACCTACGCAATGGCTCGAATTGCGTCCGTGTATATAATAAGGACATAAAAAAGACAATATTTCACAGCAAGTATGCGTACTTCAAGTTCACGGTCATGCCATTTGGAATCACAAATGCTCCCACAGCATACATTGCGGCAATGAACGACATTTGTGGCCCAATCCTCAACGAGTTTTTCATTTTGCATTTTGATGATGGCCCGGTTTACAATTGCACCCCGGAGGAGCACAAGGGACATCTCCAAAATGTTCGCGAAGTTTTGCAAAGAGAGTTATCTGGAAAACTCTCAAATTGAGACTTTGGTTGCTGTTGAATCGAGTTCTTGGGCCATACCATCGTTGGCCAACGTATTGCCATGGACCCCAAAAGGTGGAGGCAGTCGCTCATTGGCCGACGCCCACAAATGGTCAAGACATCGAGTGTATTTTTGGGTTTCTTCAACTACTAACATTGATTTGTTAAGACTACGCCTGAGCGTTAGCGCCTCTCTCCGATCTCACCCGAAAAGCCACTCAGTGGAATTGTGGGGACATTACACAAGAAACGTATAACTATTTGAGAAACACTCTGACCTAAGTGCGAGCCCAACAATTGACGAATCGAACGGTAGACTACATCACGACCACTGATGCGTGCGATCGAGCCACCGGACCCGTTCTCCTCCAAGACAACGGTGACGGAGAACAACCGGTGGTTTACATGCCAAGAAGGAGATGCTTGCAGTCGTTCATGTGTTCAAGACATTNAAAATTCTGTGACACTTTTGTAAGAATAGGGCCTTGTCGACAAGTCGACCGAACGATATCGAAACATCGATACATTTCGCAACACTTTTGTCGACCATTCTGGAAGGTGATAAAAAACTTCAAAGAAGCTTCTATAACAGAACATCGGAGGTCATGGCAATCAGCCAAAATGCCCTCAGCCAGACGGCATAAGAATGCTTAAGTCGTCACGCGGCGGGCCATGAATGGAATGATAGAAATGCCAACGCGGTATGTTCAGGGGCTCGTGCACATCAGGAACATAACACTTCCCCCCTTTTAGCCGCGACGTCTCTGCGCACTAACAGACACGCTGATGGCGACGAAAGCAGCCTTCGATCACACGCTCGACGTTTCGGATGTTGTCGAAAGGCTCCCAATTGGTGTGCGCGGCACCGTAGCCGTGCTACTTGACCAAAACATTGGTCAGTTTTTCACCGCGTCAATTTCCGAGGAGATCTTCGATCACGTACTGCGCATCCTCATCCACTTTTTTGAGGGATGGAGGCACGGTATCTCTACGGGGGAAGTCCATGACGAGGTCCCCGCAGTGCTTGAGCCTGCTGGAGTGGAAAGCAGGATGCATTGGCATGCTACCGGGTAGGTAAAGTCGAGCAACGAGTGGGGCTTGCATTTTCTCGATCTTAGACTGTCCCAACCATTGGTGTTTTTGCTTCGTGGAATCCTGTCCTTGAAGTTTTACATTCGCCGAGCTGAGGAGGACACGATCGCCAACACTCAACACATCATTGCTGCGATGTCAGTTGGCTGTCCACTTCACTGCTGCTTGTGTCTTGGCTAGGGTCTACCATGTTTCCTACCAAATTCTTGTGAAGTCTCGATGGTGAATGTCAACTGTAAAATTTTGCTTTGATTTTGTAATCCAGCCAGTGTGGCAGGAAATTATCCAAACACCACCTTGAAAGGTATTTTGCCACTTGTGGTGGAAGTGACGTAGTTGTGTGCGACTTCGGCAGTCGGCAGTTATGGTGTCCAACCAGTGTCGTGCGGCTTGCATAAAAACTAGAGAATTTGTTCGAGCATCTTCTTGGTTCGCTCAGTTTGCCCATCGGTCCAAGGATGGAATTTTGCTGATAGTTGGAATTGACTGCAGTGACGCATCATTAGTTTGTGCCAAAAATGGCTGGTGAAGCTGCCATATTTGTCTCTTAGGATGGCACATGGCGCTCCCTACAATCGCACAATGTGGTTTAGAAACAACTGCATTGTTCCTTCTACAACGTCCGTGGTTGTTCTCGGGATGAAGTGCGACACTTTAGAAAACCTGTCCACCACGACGAGAATGGCGTCATATCCCTTGGGGGTGGTGGTAGTCCGGTTATGAAACCCATGCTGACGATGTCCCATAGTTTTGTTCGAACCGATGGGGGTTGAAGTAGACCAGTTGGATGTATGCGACCAGAACCTTGTCTTTGATAGGTGTCGCACGTTTTGCAAAAGGCTACCACACCGGTCCGCATCTTGTCCCATAAACACTACATCACCAGTTTTTTTCCGTCTTGTCCTCACCTGGACGGATGTCGCGGCACTCCTCCATTAGCATCCACCGCAATTCGTTGTTTGGAGGAATGACCACGTGGTGAGTGTACCGTCATATCCAATAGGGGTCGTCAAACCAAAATCTGGTTTTGTCGCGCCCACTGGACTCCTCGTAACCCTTCGCAAACAACCTTGCAAAGTGCGGGTCTTTCTCGACGGGCAATGTGAAGGGGACCTATTGGATTATCGATCACAAGCTGATTGAAAACAAGAAACAGGTGGATGAGATGCTCNGTCAGGGACTCATGGAGCTCTCCACGTCACCCAACGAAGCACTAGTCCTGTTCGTGAAAAGGAAAACCGGAGAGATGCAAACGTGCATGGACTATCGACCGTCGAACAAAACTACCATCAAGAATTGCTACCCCCTCCCGCATGCAGATGACCTTCTCAATCCATTGCGAGGGGGCCCGAATGTTTAGCAAGATCAACCTACGCAATGGCTCGAATTGCGTCCGTGTATATAATAAGGACATAAAAAAGACAATATTTCACAGCAAGTATGCGTACTTCAAGTTCACGGTCATGCCATTTGGAATCACAAATGCTCCCACAGCATACATTGCGGCAATGAACGACATTTGTGGCCCAATCCTCAACGAGTTTTTCATTTTGCATTTTGATGATGGCCCGGTTTACAATTGCACCCCGGAGGAGCACAAGGGACATCTCCAAAATGTTCGCGAAGTTTTGCAAAGAGAGTTATCTGGAAAACTCTCAAATTGAGACTTTGGTTGCTGTTGAATCGAGTTCTTGGGCCATACCATCGTTGGCCAACGTATTGCCATGGACCCCAAAAGGTGGAGGCAGTCGCTCATTGGCCGACGCCCACAAATGGTCAAGACATCGAGTGTATTTTTGGGTTTCTTCAACTACTAACATTGATTTGTTAAGACTACGCCTGAGCGTTAGCGCCTCTCTCCGATCTCACCCGAAAAGCCACTCAGTGGAATTGTGGGGACATTACACAAGAAACGTATAACTATTTGAGAAACACTCTGACCTAAGTGCGAGCCCAACAATTGACGAATCGAACGGTAGACTACATCACGACCACTGATGCGTGCGATCGAGCCACCGGACCCGTTCTCCTCCAAGACAACGGTGACGGAGAACAACCGGTGGTTTACATGCCAAGAAGGAGATGCTTGCAGTCGTTCATGTGTTCAAGACATTGTGGTGCTACTTGGAATGCCGGCGATGCATCGTCCGCACTGACCGTCACGCCGTGAAATATCTCAAGACCCAGGCAAATCCAAGCTATCCACAGACTCAATGGCTGGAGTTTCTCAAGTCCAACTTTGAATACGACATCGAGTACTGCCTCGGAAGAACAAACATGATAGATGCTCTAAGTTGGCGAAGAGATTGTCGATTGAAGACATCTCATTGCGGTGGTAACTCTCATGGTAGTTTGTAAGGAAAAATCCCTTTCAACTCCTCAATCAGCTCCTCGCAAACTCCTTTGGTACAACTGCAAACTTTCTAGGTGTCCAGGTGGTTGATGTCTCCTCGGCCATTGCAATTTCTTCTGCTTCCCTGCTTCCATGTGGACCTGCCACGCTTCGCCTCTCTGCTTCAAGTATCGCTTGGCCACGTCTAGAGATATCGGTTCGTGTTTCGTGGCTACCGCAATTTCCTCAGCTACTTCCACCTCTGCTACTTCATGTAACCACTCATGCGTCACGGGTCACTCGACCAAAGGCGGGTATCGTTCTTTGCCGTTAATGTTGATGTATGCTGCTCCATTGGTGCAGTCCATCTGCGGATTGTGCCGGGACAAGAAATCTCATCCAAGGATGATCTTGTGGTCGCTCATTGGACAATTTCTCTGGAATGTTACGTAGTGCAGATTTCTGATTTATAGTCAAAGTGGTTAACAAAGTCGACAAATGTGCAATTTTACGTCCACGATTTATCCTTCAAATACTCTTGGTTTGATCAACAAACCCAGCTCTGGAAGAATGTCGTTGGTAATGAAACTATAAGAAGCTCATATTTCCAACACTGTCGGTACCGTTCTAAGAAGTTTACAGTCCCTCGGTTACATTTGTAGCAGTATTACCGATTGTTCTTCATCATATCCCTTAAGAAACCTTGTAATCACAAGAGTCCTTGTCTGCTACAATGTGAGCCACTCTCATAATCAATGGGTTGGCATAGTCCTTTCTGACCGTACATGAGCTTTACCGTCTACTCATGTCCTTTGCTGTTTCTTAACTCTTCACTCCTTTTTTGCAACTTCCCCCCCTTTTTGGCTTGTTGTTTTCGCATTTTGGAATCACATAAAATGTGATTTGTTTTCCTACAAGATCAATAGAGCCGTTGATTGCACTGATCAATGGCGTCAATTTCAATCGGAGAGGTTTCCACTGACTACGACTTCCATCTGCAATGGTAAAGAGTATGGCCTTTGAGTCGCTAGTAGTTTGATTCCTGTATTTGAGCATTGTACTTGAAGCTATCGATGCAATTGGCTGCTACAATTGTTCATGGAAGGTCGCCTAAGATGCCAAAAATGGCACTTTCTCGCCGAATGTCTCCCTTGAGGGTGTTGTAGTAGAAACACAATTTGTCGGGGACGAGGTCACCACCGGTGATGACTTCACGAAAATTTCAAGTGTACTCCGAAACGTAGGACTGCTGACGTGGATGTGAGAGTCTGTACCGTGCATGGGATTACTTCTCACGCCACCACACTTTTGGTAGAGGTCTTTGTTGATTCACGCTTATTGACCAGTGCCTCCCATCGAGCCAGGTATCGTCCCAACGAGGTGCAGCATGGACAAAGGGTTTGCCGAGCCTGAGGGGCCCGTCACCGGATTGGCCGTCGGGTTTTTTGGTGCTGCACATTCGCCGCAAAAGCTGCCACTACTGCCTGGTTCTTCGAGGCAGTGTCGTTCATGACGTGCTGCTCATCCCCCACCGGTGGAGTACTCACAAGGAACTGCTGCTTGTCGCTAGGCACGCTTGCTCTGTTCACTATTGTTGTTGTGCAGTCTACGGTATTAGGAATGGTGCAGATGCACTGAGGACTTGTGCTAGGTTGTCGCCATGTAGTGAATGCATCGGTTGTCCATCCAGTGCCATTGCACTCCAATACCAAGCATTACATTGAACAAAACATAGGTGGTTCACACGAATGAGGTGCCGAACAAAAGACGATTCGGGTGTTGGACACTTGGATAATGTGTATGAACGAGGAAACGTACTTCAATGACAAGTGTCAAGTGAGTCCAACACATGTATACAATGCCGAGAATGTGAAGGGGTCATGAGTCGGGTCATCGGCGTTGGAGGCAGGCGACGCGTGCAAGGTTGCGCCGTGAGTGGTGGATTTGATAAGCTCCACTGAGAAGTCGAGGAGCTTGGAGAATATCATGATTCTTCTTTTAAATGAAAATCAAGCGTTGTCAAGAAGACGAAGGAATGATATCAAACCATTGACATAGTTCGTGACACTTATGTCTACTATTATGAAGGATGGTCGAAGTTGTCAGAAACTTCTAGAATAGAATAGTGCAGGTCAGGGGAACTGCCAAATGCCCCTGGCCGGACAACTTTAAAATCCTAAAGTCGTCGTGTGGTGGGCCATGAATGTAATTGAATTTTTTTTTCACTCCTGTTGTTTAGGGACTCGTGTATTTAAGGGATGTAAAACTGAGCTCATGCTCATGCCACATGATGGCATCCATGCTAGCTTCCATCGTGGAAATGAGATGTTATTAGCAACTGTGGCCAGACAGCCACCGGGGTAGCAATTCCCGAAAAGGAGCCTAGTGCGAGGGATTTTATGCGTGGACCATCATAAAACACAAAAAAAAATCAACCGTGGCCGGATTGGCCATAAAAGTGAGCAATTGTGAATGACTACGAGTAGGATGCCAACGCCTTCCTCCGTTTTCTCTCCAGTCTACGCTCCTTCCATCACAGCTTTAGCCCCTGATGCCTCACACAGAAATGAAATGGAGATTAAGGGTATTCTTAGTGCAACAGTTGAAATGATAGATAGAGGGGATTCCCTTGAGGAATGAATATTTGCATCACCATAAGTTTTCCCGAACTTGGTGAAGCATGAGTTACCAATGACAGTTTATAGTAAGTAATCACGACCTAAAAAACTATGATGTTTGTTTCAATCAAGACTTTTTTAGAGGCCCTTGCCCTAACCCTAGTGCGGAGGAGTCTCTCTCAACAAAGGAATCTTAGACTAGAGGAAATCTTAAGAGACTAGACCTCAAAGTTACATGTGCAGCTGAGAGTCATCTCCCATATCCCATGCAAAGCACAACCTCAATACACAAGATATGTTTGCCTCTATTACTTCTAATTGTCTCATTGTATCCCTTCTAGGATGCTGGCATCTTGTGACGTATTTGATTGCACACTGTGGTAACACAATTGGAAGTGTTAATGGCTGGACCTGTGTATCGATGTGATCAAATTGTTGCTTGTGCATGCCCATTGCTACTAGTGTCATGACAACTCATGAGGCGGTTGAGGCCATTGAGGTACTGTAGCAAGAGGACCAGTTCGGCTCTCCATCCTTGCAAAAGCGAGGGATGGTGTCCAACCACCCTTTGGCACGGCGAGGGCTGGCCGACGGCCAGTTAGGTAACTAGTTAGCCACCCTCCGACCACCATCTAGCCGCTGATCGAGTTGACGACTTGTTCGGCTGATTGGAGGCCGGAAGGCCTTAAGAGTCGAGTTTGATGGCCTCAAGCCCTCGTCCTTGCCTTCGCCTCCTCACCTCTCAAGGCAAACGAGATGAGAGGAGAGGTTGAGTGAGGGAGTGCATGAGAGAACCGAAAACTAGTTGGCGTGAAATCTTCCAGCCTGTTTCACACTCAGTTATTTTGGATGATCACATAAACAAAAACTGAATTTATTCTAGTGTGAAACTTGAGTTCCGTACACAAAAAAATTGTTTGAGCTCACAAGTTTGCGGTATTATGCCCCTCCTTCGGGACCCAGAGTGGGGGGGAGAGGTAGAAACAGAAACTGGCCTCCAAACACTTGAAGTATTAAAGTCTCCTTGCACGGGTGGTTGATGACAATTGCCTCAAGAGGAACACAAAAGGAAACCCTTTTTTCCATCTTTAAATGCCATTTTGTGCCTTTTGAAGTTGACTTTTGTGTAGGAGCCACTACGGTTACAGTTGTAACCAGACGGGAATGACGCTTATGACTAAGCTTGCGGCAGAAACATAGGTTATAGAGTGAAACGAATGCTACCGGTAGAAAGAACAGTTGAAATGTAAAATTGAAGTGCGGGCTTCAAAACTCAATTGTTCATAGCATCGTAAACCGTACTAAAAATCTATTCACAACATCTTTTTCTATTTTTTGTCTTCTTCAAACACTTCTCCCACAAGAGGCTTCGTGAATTCTTTTGGGACGGGGTGGAGAGTGTCCATTTCCAAACCACTCTCTTCCTCTCTTATCCCTGTTTATTATCTTCTATCCTTCCCCCTTGGACCAAGAGTTGGTTCCGGATGTCCCCTTTCAGAAAAGGAGCTCCAAGGACTAAGAGGGTGCCAAAAAATGGGAGGCATCTATGGCACGAANATCAAGGGAGATGCCATCATGAAGGCGCACAAGGCATCAAGAGAAACCAAGAGGAGTTCAAAGATGACAAGAAGTCAAGGGGAGGACAAGAAATGAGAGATAGGAGTATGAAGATTACAAAACCTAGGTAAAGATGTTTCTCTCACCTCCCCTCCATGCTTTGTAAGTGAAACTTACATCTCTTGTAGAAATTTCTCCTTGTCTTACTTTCCGCCTTCTGGGTTCTAAAACCTACCTAGAGCCACAAGTCACAGCTTAGGAAGATTACCTTCAAAACAATGTGTTTGTACCAACCGTGGCCGTATAGAAAAGGTACTTTCTACTACCTGATTTTTCCGGCCATGGTGGTGAAGGAAAGTATAAATTGACATGTGTAGTCTGCTCATGTTGAATCAAGTTCATTACCTCTCACATCTAGAATACCCTCTTGTCTTGTCCAACATGTTCTTACACACACGTACATGGAGTGAAATGACATGGCTGAACCTAGGGATTGTGCAAAACTGGAGCTTGTTGTTAGTACGAGTCTCTCTTGGCAGCAGCTCAGATTTCCCAGCATTTTTCCTAGGATAACCAGATTACCTCTTATTTTCTCTCACAACTATCTTTCTTGGTTGTGGAGGAGGCTTGACGTCAGACACTTTTCCTGGTACCTGATGCCTTGGTCTACCTCCATGTTTGCACGTGGGTTTTGGAGAAGCTGCGAAATCTTCTAGGATACTCATCATTAGGGGCCCACAGTGTCGGCCTTTGGGTATGCACTGATGAGTAGCCACCATCAGTCTAATACCAAGAGGTCAGGCTCGAACCTAGGTGACAGTGTGGCCTCGTTGTGTGCGATGCACCGGAGAGGAATGTGCCTACCGGCTCCTAGATGCTCGCTCTCCCTCCTTAACACTTACCTTGGTTTCAAGTGCTAATTCCACATCCATGGCATGTGTGTCTCATGGGGTTCTCACCACACACCCTCACTCCCCTTGTACTCTTAGGTAGCACATTCAGGACCAGCTACTGGGTCCACGGACTGTGTATGGTGAGGGGATTTCCCTCACTATACAAGGGGATTTTCATGTAGGTTTAGACTCTTTACAAATCATTGGTGCTCGTGGTTGTTTCCACGCACAGTGGCATCCGCCGCACACCATCTGTCACTTTTGTGCTAATCAGCCATAGTATTCCATAGTTTAAGAACTACAGACATCTAAACTCTTAGCGACATCTACCACCACCCCGGTTGTCGTTCTCTTCACCGCCGCGACTATTGCCTCACCAAAACCCCCCGCAACTACAGTTGCTTCTGCTCATTTGGGACCCATGGGCATCGTCACCCGCGGCAAAACCTACAATTGCCCAAGTAATCATTGTCTCTACCACCATGGCTGCTACCTCGTCCACAACCCCCATATAAGCTGCTTCTTCTTGACTACAACATCCGGGTATCTCCATCCGAAGTGGCATTTGTGACCATTCTGATAATTCTTTGGTCGCTAGACGCTGACCACTGGCCGCTGGTCACTGACCGGTGGCTGTGGCTGCTGGCTGCTATTCTTTGGTGTGGTTGCTGCCTCACCTACAGCTCCCGATCGTAATAGCTGTTCCTATGCCCGTGGCCACGTTCACATCCACCAATGGTACAATACCACTTCTTGTGCTGTTGCATCCACCGCATTGGTAGTCGTTTGCCCTCACGTTTCTTGTAATGCTAACGCATCACCAACGACCGCCGTGGCCGTATCGTTGCTACATTGGATTCTCCACCGCTTGACAGTCTCCCTTATGACGATTTGGACTCGCCTTGTACTGCTGCACGGGGAGCAATGCATGAGGCAGGACTCCTAAAGGAGGATTGGACGGTATGGGATGAGCCCTCATCTCCTCCAAGTACTAGTGTAACAATATCATTTACAAGGAAGAGGAGCAGTAGCATGTGATTGAACGATGGGTGTACACTGTTTACGACCTTCCATCCACGTCGTCACCACCGCCAGGTATGCGACCATGTGGCCCAATCCCTCTTCCAGATTTTTTATCTGTTGCTGGCATTGCTCTTGCGAACACTGTTGAGGCTTCAGTGATTCACAAGGTCCTAGGCCATGTGTCGAATCTTCCTTTCCATGCCAGCCCCATCAGCCACACTAGTGCCACCCTTGATACTGCTGCTAGTGCCAGTGCGGCATTCTTTACAGTAGCATGGACGAGCTTGACTCTTGCAAACACTGCACTTGGAAGAGCCACTGCAGCGTACACCAAGGCAGTGACATCTCTGTCTCTTCTTGCAGCAGCAGTTGCCAATGTAGCCACACAGGTGACAGCGGCCTCCTTGGCTATGGCCACTACTACTGCCACTAGAGCAGACGTTATTTCTGGTACTATGAGCTCTATATGCGTCTCCATTGCAAACCATGTTCTCACTCCAGGGAGAGTGGCTCACACCCTCACCATGCTCGTGACCACTAGCGTCCTTATCGTATCTGCGTCTGCACTCTTGAGAGGAGCTATCGCCACGGGCCTCCTTTGCCTTTTGGTTGCCATCTCTGCGTGGGCTGAAGTGTTGGCGTCACTGGTTGCAATATTGGTGCATCTAGTCTTCTCCCTGCTATCACACCATTAGTCATGTGAGCATCCACACTTTTCTGTCTTAGCTGTACATCTGCATTTCACTTTCCCTAGCTTTCACTTGTACCATCTCTCATCATGCCAAGGCCTGAAGAGACCATGGAGGCTCTTCAGGCCACGCTTGGTGAGACACAAGCGGCTTGTTGACGGATGGAGGAGGATATCCAAATTGAGCTGGAGGCCCAAAAGAAGCTGGCCACCATAATGCAATACAGGTGACGATACATTTTCAACACAGTTGTCGGTATCTCTTGGCCCAGCTATACAACGTTTAGGACGGAATGCACGAAAAGAAGCAATAGGAGATAAAATCCTATTGGTGAAGTTCTTGGATGTATTTGCAAATCCATTAGCAATACTTCCATCCAAAAGACACATGGGCCACGCTATTACACTTCAATTGGAGGCAAAACCTCCACCTAGACTCGTGTTTTACCTTACTTGAACAGGAAAGTGAGAGGACGGATACAAAATCATTGAGTACCTTGTAAAAGGGTGGATTGAGTTGACTAGCTTGCCGTATAGTAGGCATCATTTACGTGAAAAAAGATGATGCTTTATGCATGTGCGTAGAATACGGCGCATTGAATAAACCGACAAATCCCCTTCCTGCGGATTGAGGACTAGTTTGATCAACTCCAAGGGGGAAAAATCCTTTTGTCCTCGGATTCATCTGAAGAGTATAGTTGAATTAGCATCTTTGAAGATGATACTTCCAAGCCAGTGTTTTGGAAACTCTTGCAACGTTATTGCTTTTGAGTGTTTTGAGTGTACTTTGGACTGAATGCCCCAAAAACCTTCCAAAGAAAAATGAACCCAACAAGAGACTTGATCAATTTGTTTTGGAATTGTATACACTACCGTAGTGTCTCTTATATTTGCCAATTTTTGAAAACCCGATTAAGTGACAATTAAATTCGACTATGATTTTGTGCCCTGTAATTTTGGACATTATTTGTCCAAAGCCCTTGTATTGTTTTGGTCGAACTGTTAGCTCATGTCCTCAGTTCGCACTCGGTTGTAAAAGCTGTAAGGGAATAATACCCATAATACCCAAAAACGGAGGGGGTAAGGAACGCCCTACCCGGCGACTTAAAAAACAAGTCTGCCCTGCCCACTCGCTTCACCATGCTCGATCAGTGGCATGCGCCGCTGATCGAGCATGGAAAGGAGGGGCATGTCGACCTCCCTCGCGATTCTCGCTCCCACGCGAGAATCGCGATCGAGCGATGAGCTCTTTGTTTTTTTTTTTTTCCTTTCGACACGCAAACCCCCTAGATTGATTTAGGGTTTTGTACGTTTTGCGCGGGCTCCGCCCGCGCAAAACATAAAACCCAAAAGCAAACTAGGGGGTTTGCGTGTCGAAAAAAACAAAACAAAGAGCTCATCGCTCGATTGCGATTGAGCGAAACGCCCGTTTTCGAGTTCGGGCGGAGACGCTAATTTTTTGCTTCTTTTTCTCCCTTGCAAAACTTAAAGATTTTCCATTCAAACCTTAGTCAAACTCTACCCTGAATTGCATTCGGGGTTTAGGGTTTAATTTATGCGCGGGCTCCTGCTGGGCCCCGCGGTAGCGGGGTCCAGCAGGTTCCCTTTCAACGCATGGGGAGTCTCGGACCCCCCATGCGAACCATAGGCACCCCCCCCCCCACGAACATTCACAAACCCCTAGAATGAGGGGTTTGTGAATGTTTGAAGTGATTGATGACGTCAGCATGTCGACGCTACATGCGATGCAGCGTTGACATGCTGCGTTTTCTCGCTTTTCATGGGTAAAATGGCAATATTCTCAGGTCCGTGGGCGGGGGAGTCTTATTCTTTTGAATGCCGGATAAGGCATACACACCATCAAATTTTGTGGGTAATCTCTACATGTACCCTAGCTAGAAAGTTCGAGTGTACGAGAGGAACTTCCCACCTCGCACCTCACATCGCACATTTTTTTCGCTACTCACGTCACAGGCTTTCTTTGCAGATTCTGTCGCAGGTCGCATCGTGCCACGTCCGTGTGCAGTCCATGGGGGGCTGTGCGCGGATCGTGGAAATCTCCCGGAGCGCCTGTAGTCCCTGGAGGCTTACGCGCGGTACATGAAACTGTGTGTAGGGGAGTATAATATTTGTAATTCTAGGTTCGATTTGTCCATAAGAGCAGAGTTGTTTACATGCTTGAATGGTCAAAGGAAAATGTTTATTTTAGTCCAATGTAAGAGGCACCACGGTATAGTCTCTTTAGCATTCACTTAAATTAAAACTTTTACCCATGGAGTGCACAAAAAACTCCATAGGTGTTCGGTTGAAACGTTAAGTTGATTTTTGTCTACAGATGTATTGCACCCTGAATGGAGCTTTGTCTTATTGTAAAAAGCTATGATTTCCTGACCGGCAGTTCAAAAGTTGATGCACGGAAAAAAGTGTAAAACCACTAGCCACATCAGCTTCCGTGGCAAAGATACTCTCGGTTGAGGTACCAGATCATCCACCCGTGATGTTTAACAACTGCTCATAGCGTCAAAGCTTGGATTTTTAAGCTTTGAGGCTTCATGCATGCTGACTCATCTGAACATTAAAGACCAACTTGGATCGAGTTTTTGCCCCTTTCTAGCACAGGTGAAGGCCACGAGTCTTTGAATGGATCACCAAAACAAAATTTGAAGTAAAATTTGTAGTTGATCATACAATGCAGTTTAAAAAATGGTGAATGTTTAAAACGCTATGGTACCTGGGCAACTTCTTTGTTTTCTCCAACTTGTTGGTTTTCTCCAAAGAGATGGAAGAGAACATATAACTTTTGCACAAAGTTCTACCAATCCTTTGGGAGCAAGACTTTGATGGAGAAGTCAACAAGTGAAATATCTTACAAAGAAAGCTTAAACGCCTAAAACACAAATTCAGCAAACACGCCATTTGTGTCGACCCACAAAAGGTCCAAGTTGTAGTGGATTGGCCATACCTTTGGACATATTCAGTAGGACTTGTGTAACATGCATGTCTCTAGCTCCTGCACTAATGTCCTTTTCATAGTTCACAGAAGGTCGCCAAGAGCTTGCTAGAGGAATTTTCCCCTCCGTTTTACTCTTGGGGGCCTTTGTCATCAATGACCTCTGCAAGGAGACTTGAATATTTTGACTCTTCGGAGGCCCATTTCCGTTTTTACCTTGCCCCCATGTTTTGGGCCCCAAATGAGGAGGGTATTACCTAGAATTTGTGAGTTTTCACGAGTTCTTTTGTAAAATGAACTCAAGTTTTGTACCAAAAGAACTCGAGTTTTGTTTTTGATGTGACGGCGCAGAATTGTTGTATGCGAGACACGTCAGGCGATTTTGTGCCAGTTCTTTTATTGTTGTGTCTCACTCCCTTGCTCTCTCCCCCTTGCCTCACTCACTTGAGGTGGAGAGGAGAGGGCGAGGATGAGAGCTCGAGGCCACAGGCCTAGGCCCTCGAGGCCTTGCAGCCTCCTGGCCGTCAATCAAGTAACTAGCCCGATCGGCGGCCAGTAGGTGGCTGGCTAGTCAAGTGATCGGCCAGCCGTCAGCCGCTGGCCGCCGGCCGTCCAGTCAGTCAGCATCCGCTGGCTGGCCGGCGGTCAGCAAAGGGCTGGCCACTGGCCAGCCCTTGCAGTGGCAAGTGGTGGTGTCCAATCATCCCTTGCGACTGCAAAAAGGGAGGGCCAAACTGACCCTCCCACTACATTCCTCCCCACTTATTATGAACTGTCCGAGTCATTGGTATTGTGAAAGAAAAATCATAATTTCAATCATTAGCTAAACATGAACACGTGCATGGCACTTGGACATAAGCTAGAACTTGTCGGTCAACACGGCTAGTAGCTACCCCCCTTTAGGCTGGAGCGTTCATGCGACAACTATGTTGGGTATCCCCAATCTTCTTTGGATGCAATCCATGAATGCCACCCTGTGGGAATGTTTTTCACCATTTTCTTCCACATTTAGGTGGTACCCCATGCCACGCATCAATTTTTGCAAGCTGCCACCTTGCTCCAGTACCTGTTGACCACCCTTATGGGCAACAAATATTTGGGCTCCCATGGGTTATGACCAGGTCCACAACTGGCCCAATGAACAAGGTACTCCCAAACAATCCCCGACTGAAGTCTATGTTCTCAGTGCTAGAGTAGGTCAAGGACCGCATTTTGACCTTCGGCAGCAAGGACGACTAGTGGTGGCTGAACAATTCCCTTTGCCGTGTATGGAGTCAGTAGGCTCACATAAAATGCGTCATGTATCTTAATACTTAGTGGACAAAGCAATCGGTATGCCACTGACTCGATGCATGCAACAATGGGAAACGATCTAATCCACTTCGGCAGATGTTTTCACGCCTATGCCTTAGGCAGAAGTTTCTTTGTGCTAAGCAATGCTTTGTTGCTAATGTCATATGAGACCTCACGCCGGCTTTTGTTAGCATATGTCTTTTGTCATTGTCGAGTAGCTTGAAAGTGACCCTTTGCCTTGTGCAACAAGGAGCCTATGCGCCTGGCAAAGACGCGAGGAAAAGGAACATATACTCTTACACTCCCACTCTAGACCAATGAAGAGGGCAGCATTAGATGCCAAACATAAATGATATGAGCTGTTTGGACTCGTTCATCGAGTTGTTCACCACAATCTGTACCGGTGTTAGGAGTTTGGCCAAGTCATTCATGACAAAGCCTATTTAACATGTGGAACATTTGTCATAGAGTGCGATTTATGCGCTTTTTTTGTCCGTTTCTTTGAGGGTGAAACACTATTGAAATTTTCACCTCGCTGCCAAAGTACTCGTGTATGCTATTCCAGAAGTTACAAGTAAAATTTCTATCTTGGTCGGCAACAATACCCAACGACAAGCCGTGTCATTTAACGACATCCTCAAAGATGAGACAAGCGATCTCCTCTGAGTTCACATAAGTGGTTTTTGGATTGGAATGTATCATCTTCGTATGAAGATCCTCAACCACTAGTATTGCATCTTGGCCATGGGCTGTGTCCGGGAGACCAGTATTGTATTCCATGTTGATGTACTCCCATGGAGTCTCAAGGATACAAAACTGTTGAAGGAGTTTAGTAGGCTTTTAGTCACTAGCCTTGTTCCAAAGACATGGGTCGCATGTCATACAATACTTACGGAAATCGACACACCATCCTCACCACCAATAGTGGTCCAAGGGTACTTGTCTGGTCATTCAAGGTCCCACCTGACCTGCGACCGGCAAGTCGTGGAACTAGGATATAATATGTGCTCAAAGATCTCCCGACTCTAGTTCAACAACTTGTTTTCCATGCCAAAACATTATTGCGACCTCTACTAGTCCAAATTTTTCCAGTTTATGAGAGTCTTGGAATCAAGAATCTACATAGCATCCCATCTTGACCGTGTTTACAAAGTCATTGTAGTGGATAATCTCTCGAGATGATTGTGGCAGACATTTACGGGGGTGTGATTTTTGCATTGTAGCTCTCACAAAGGCCATAAAAAACCCACCAACCTTGGTGATTGCCTTAATTTCCACAGGCTGTTGGCTTAGTTGATTCGTTGATGCGTTCAGGCCGATATTCCCATGTGAACAAGAATCGTCTCAGGTATTTGCTCCATTGTGCTTGTCGTATTAACATGTTAGGTTGTGCTTGGAAAACACGAATGGGTTATTGTTGGCCACGACCGTTACACTCCCTCAATGTCCTCGAGGTAGCAATGCCACATNAGATGATTGTGGCAGACATTTACGGGGGTGTGATTTTTGCATTGTAGCTCTCACAAAGGCCATAAAAAACCCACCAACCTTGGTGATTGCTTTGATTTCCACAGGCTGTTGGCTTAGTCCATTAGTTGATGCGTTCAGGCCGATATTCCCATGTGAACAAGAATCGTCTCAGGTATTTGCTCCATTGTGCTTGTCGTATTAACATGTTAGGTTGTGCTTGGAAAACACGAATGGGTTATTGTTGGCCACGACCGTTACACTCCCTCAATGTCCTCGAGGTAGCAATGCCACATATTCAAAGTGTGTACCACCACAAGGAGCTCTTGACCCCCAGTCGTGTACCGCGTCTCCGCCGGAATCAACTTCCGGCTCTCATACGTAAGTGGACGACCATTCTGCATGAGGAGTGTTCCACATCCTACTATCAATGCATCAAATCAAACCTCCCAGGATTGCGATGGATATGGAGGTCTTAAGATGGGCGTTGTGGATAGAAGTTATTTGACTTTGATAAGAATATTCTCTCAATTAGATGTCCATTTCCAATGCACGTCCTTTTGTGTGAGCCTGGTTAGCTGTGCTACCCGGGTTGAATACCCTTGCATGAACCATTGAAAACATTTTGTAAGCCCAAGAAAAGACCGAATGCGCCCAATCATTTTTGGGTGCGGCCAATCCACCACGCATTGGATCTTTTCAGGTTGATATGGATACTGTCTTTACCAAAGGTATGCAAGCTTATCTTGTGTAGACTTATACTTGCTCATCTTTGCATAGAACTTTTGTTCCTGAAGGATCACGAGGACTTCACGCAGATGTTCTATGTGCACTTCCATTGATTTGGAGAAAACGAGGATGTCATCTGAATAAACCAAGACAAACTGACCGAGTTGTTTAGAAAACATTTGGTTCAGTTCTCCTTGGTAAATTTCCAGGGTGTTTGTTAGCTCAGAGTACAAAAGTCAGAACAAATAGTGCCGCATTTGTCTTCGGAACGCTGTTTTGGTCACATCAACATCTATGATGCGGATTTGATGATATACTTGAGACAAATCCAAGGAAAAAGAGACCTTTTCCCCTTAGTGCTGGTCACGCAGGTCCTCAATTCATAGTAAGGAGAATCGATGTTTCACAGTCAGCTTGTTTAACACCCAGTAGTCCATGCACATGGTTAACCAACATTGTTTTTGTGCACAAATCCAAGAAGGATCAGCGTACCATACGGCGAGCTACTTGACTCAATCTACCATTTTGTAAGGTACATTCAGTGTTTGGCCTCTCAATACTTTGCTAGACTAAGGCGATGCATGGATTTGGATGGAGGGATGACCTCCAGTTGCATCGGAATTGTGTCACCCATGTGTCATTCTCGTAGAAGCCCAGCTGGTTGGTCTTGGAATACATTTGACAACTCCACCAATAGAGATCTGATCTCTTGTGGCATTTCTTCCCTCATGTTGTCCTCCACTTTCTATAGCTGATTGAAGAAAAATTGTCAGCCTTGTTCAATACGTCTCTTGACAGCATTGCAAACAAGGTGGCATGAGCTTTGATTCAGGTCGGTAAAAAGCTTGTAGTTGAAATCAACGTAGAGAAACATTGTTCCTTTTGAAGGATCAATTGTTTTGATTCAAAACACATTAGAGCATTGTTTCTGTGGAGCCAAGCATCACCTAACACCACATCGAACGGGTCAAGAAAGTTGAGTACCTTCAATGTGAGACTCTGTGTGTATCATTGAATACAAATTTTATCTCTCCAGGTACTAATCACTCGTGTCGTTCGGTTTTGATAGATAACACGTGCACAATCCAATGGCTTGTGATTTATGTCCATTTTTGGGATAAAGCCAAAGCTAACAAAGGAGTCATCCCCTTGAGTTTCAGCCAATACGTTCATCTGAGCACCAGATAGGTTGCCTTTGAACCGCATTGTCATGTTATCTCCACTCTTCCAAGTGAACAGGCTTGACGACAATAAACCAGGTTTTTGGTAAACATGGAATCTTTACGACGGGCACCATAAATTTTAAGATTCACCCATTTGAGTCCACATCTTGTTGGCAGAGGTGAACTCGGCTAGCACCTTCCAGTCTTTGAATTTGACTAGGTCAAAACCCTCAACTAAAGGTACTACGAGTATGATTGAACTCACCGCTTTGAGGGCATTTACCTCGATCAATGTCACACAACTCCCGCACAGTGGTTGGTGTTACCAATACTAGTATGCTCAATCATGCATCTCATCCAGCATTGCAAGGTTTAGTGGACAATGATGTTCAGCATATGAAGAACGAGGTTAATCAAGAGGGAAGAAAACAATGAAGAAGTTTAAACTCATAAAAAATCAAATTGTTTAACATCCTCATGTGAAAACATGAACCCACACTCGTGATCCAGTTTTACCCCTAAGTGGTCTCCCCTAACATCACTTAGGAGCGGGCAAAACCCGCACCACGAACCCATCTGTTACTACGGCGGGGCTTGTTGATGCGGTCGTGGCCCTGTCTATGGCCTTGGTCGCGACCTCTTGCTACACCACCCCCATGAGGTATCGAGTTGTGGTTAATCACCCATGGTTAATCAAATTCAAACACTTGACGATGAGTGCACAAAAGTGTAATCCTGCTTTCAATCATTTTTGTACAAAACACCCACATGAATACTTGTCAGCAAACTATAGGTGTACGTTCCTTTGATAAATCAAAAACAATAGTAGGCTCTGCATGATGATTAGCAGTTTTTTCAAGCAATCCATGTTCACTAGTTTGTTCACTTCCCCATACACTTGTTGATACATAGTTTCACTGGTAAGGTAATTAGTCATATATGGAGGTACTGCAGCCATGGCCAACACCACAATCTCTTTCCCACCACCTCTATCCTCAGGGCATTGAGACCTAAAGTGACCAGGCCGCATGCAATTGTGGCAGAGTCCATAGCGGAAGGCTGTGTTGCGATGCTCATACGCCGCCTGGAGCTGGTCATTATCGTGGCTGTGCTTGTGGTTTGTAGCCCTGGTTTTATCAGCCTTCTTGGCTAGAGGATATGCGAGGTGCTTGCCCTTGGCCCCATCCCGCTATCGAGCTCACCCACCAACCCCGGCAGTGTCCATGCGCAAGTCGCGGCGTTGCTGTGCACGCACGTTCGACCATGCATATGAGTATTGCTTCAGGTTTTCCGTATACAGCTCACTCATGTAGCTACACGACCTCTACCTTGTCCAAGATTGACTGGTTGCCATCGTGGTGGCCTTTTCCTTTACCTTCTCACTGGCAAGATCATCACGCAAGTACTCCAACGGCAAGCTTTTAGGGTACTTGAGTTTCTAGATCCCATTTTCCTTGGTGAAGCTTTTGGCTTCCTCCACGAGTGAACTCGCTCATGTATGCCTCAAGTGAGCCATCCAACTACTTGAAGTCCTTGATCTCGTGAAAGGTGTGATACGCCTCCTCACGTTGGGTACAATTCTTCTACATGATAACGTAAAAGGTCTGCCATGGCATAGGCTGCCACTCAAGGTGTGGTTGGCGCGCGTCCTATTCCTTTACTACGTAATTGAAGAGCTTGTCCTCAAGGCACATCATGGCAAGGTTGTCCCAATAATTGAGTGGTGCCTTGTGGACATGTAGGATGTTCTCTGTACGGTTCAGCAAATTGGTCAGCTTCATGCCCTTTCGGAAGATCTCCACATTGTGGAGGAATGACATCTTCATGACGAAATCTAAAACTGTTGAGGTAGGCAAGTCTTCACTGCCACTAGCAGTAGCATCAATACATGTGGCCTGTTGTGATTACTACTATACCTCCACTTTTTATGATGATCTTGAGTTGGCCTGCCGCCTCGGCAGCCAACTCAGCAAGCCTCTGGCGGTTGTCGCAATTTGCCTTTGCTGCGATGTCATCCAGCTCGTTCTTGCGGAAACTTCTTGCATGGCTGCTTCTGAGGCCTTTGTTGATATCAGCATCTTTGGGTTATCTGACGAGCATCTTGTCCCTCTCGAGTGATTGGCTTGAGTCAGCCGCACGACGATGGCGATGATCTCAATCCTTGTCATCTTCTCCATTGTCAATGTCATGCCCTTCATTGGGCTTCATACTCAGGCTCTCCTCCTCAAGCACGTCCTAAGTTGCATGGGAGTCGTCCACGTGCACGCCGACGTGCTGATCGAGCACCTTTTTGGCTTATGCACGCTTTTTGATGTTGTCGAGTCTAAAGAGGGTTGCCTTTGGCGGTACAATTTCCTTTGGTTTGGCAACGGTGCCCGTGGAGACAGCTCCCAAAATTTGGAGTCTACCAAGGGAATGTGGTGAGACCGTCACCACCTTACCCTTGTTGGTTTTGGACGGTCCAGCACTTGCCATTCCATTGCCCATGCAAGTAGCACGTGAAGACCATTTCGAGGATCACCTCACGACCTTGAGGAGGTGTTGCCTCCTAAACTCATCTTGCTCTCACAATCGGTGAGGCAATCATAAAGTTTGTTTATTTCTTTTAAGGCCACCGCGACCGGCACAATCACGTGGTCGAAGAAGTAATTTTCTTCCAAGTCGCCACGGTTGGCACAGTCAAGTGGGTTCTAGCCAACACGTCAAGTTGTGATTCATGGCACTAGGCAAGCTAAAAATCTTAGAAGAACAAAGCAAGAACAAGACCTAGAGACTACAATAAATTGAGCACAGCAAAAAAAGGTGAGAAGGATGGGGGCCAACTCTAACTACAAATGTGTACCACTATACGCTCCTCCTTTACTGTTCTTGTCTTCTTCTTCATCTTCTTGTCTTCCTTGGCCTCCTTTTGAGTCCTTTTGGTGTGTCTTGCACTCCTTAGCAATGTCTTTCCTGAGCAGGCGACATTTGGGGAAGCCACCAAAAATCTTTAAAGTGCTTTCCTCCACATTTTAGGGTGTTTTCAGGCCGTGAGAGCCCGTAGCTTGGGAAAAAGAAGTTTACTAATCTTTGGATGAAGGAGGAAGGAGGGAGTACTAAGAAGAGAGGAAAAATTGGTAGTTTGGGGATGGACACTCCCCACCCCATCCAAGAAAATCAACCTAGCCCCCCCTGGGAGTAGAAAAAGCTTGGAAGAGCTGGCAGAAAAAAACAGAGCTCCTCAAAAGCTTTCCAACATAACTGACGACGCTTAAATCGATTATGTTGTAAACCCATACCCCTCTGTGGCGTTTCTGCCATTGCCGCAGCTGCTTATGTTATCTTACATCTCTTGTAGCTGCAAAAACTGTTGCACACTTGGTCATGAGGATTTTCCTACTGTGGAGATCATTGTAATGGGAGTGTCTCCAGATCTTGCACTGAGGTCGGCGTCGGATTTTGCAGAATGGAGCCCAGAGCTTGCTCAAGGGGTTTTCTCCTCCATTTCACTTTTGTGGGGAATTGTCATCAACAAGCTGTGCATGGAGACTTGAATGTTTTGAGTCTCCAGAGGCCCTTTCCATTTCTACCTCCCCCCCTTGTTCTGGGTCCCACACAAGGGGGACATTACTTCAAACTCGTGAGTTTGCATGAGTGTTTTGTAAAAGAAAAGCTCAAAGTTTGTACGAAAGAAACTTGAGTTTTGTTTTTGACATGACATCACATAATCATTGCGTGTGAGGCACTTCTGACGATTTCGCGCTTTTATTCCTCTCACTCTCTATCCCTTGCCCTGCTCACTTGAGGAGGAATAGAGGAGAGGGTGGGGACAAAGGCTCGAGTCCACATGCCTTGGCCCTCAAGGGCTTGCAGCCTTCTGGCTGCTGATTGAGCGACCAGCTCCATTGGCAGCCAGCAGGTGGCCAGCCGGTCACCTGACTGGCCGCCGGCCATACAGCCAGCCGGCAGCTAGCTGGCCGGCAGCCAACAAAGGGTTGGCCACCGGCCAGCCCTCACAGTGGCGAGGGGTGGTGTCCAATCACACCTCACAACTGTGAGGAGGTAGGGGCGAACTGGTCCTTCCGCTGTCCCTTGCAAACTCAATCAGATAATGTGTGCAAGGGTATTGAACTTTGGTAGGCACATGCAAAATGACGTGCATTGTGATTGGACAGCTGACAACAAGAATATTTTTCTCAAAGTCAAAGAAATTATGTTCACAGTTCTTGTCTTATCTCTACTAGGTCTAATGCAACTGTGGAAGATATGATGTGATGCATCGGTAGTAGGAATCCGGGTATTCCTCATGCAGAACAGTCACCCAATCAAATATTAGGGCCAAAAGCACATACGTGCTGAGAAAAAGTATACAATTGACAATCAAGAGCTACTCACTATGGTAGATGCTTTCAAGACATGACGCTGTTACCCCGAGGAAGTGAGGGAGGTATGGCGGGTATGAGTGACCAAAAACTGTTGGTGTTTTCCAAACTCAAGAAAATCCGTCAACACAATAGGCAAGTTGGAGTGAAGAAATGAGTTTTTTTTTTGTTCTCTTAGAAGTATCAGAGATGACGTTTCAATATGGAAGATCCATCAAGCTGACAACACGTGAAAAAAAATGTAACCACTGAGGTCAATGGATGTTTTCTGGCCATTGTGGAAGATGCAATGTAGGCACTTGACCCACACACCTTTCTAGCAACTACCTTGTAAGATTATCCACTACAACAGTTTTCTTAATAGGATCCGAATGGGTATTTGTTGGATTATTGGATTTTAGAATCTCGAAATGTGGACAAGTATGGATTGGTGAAAGCCATGCAAATTCATGGGCAGAAAAAAAGTTGTCTTTTCCAAACTCGGGAGATCTTCAAGCATATACTACTTCTCAGTTCCACGACCCACCAGTGACTTGTCATGTGGGACCATAAATGACGGGACAGTCACTCTCGAGCCACCATTTCTGCCTAACATGAAGTGCCAATACCTGTAAGCATTGCATGAAATGCGATCAATGTCTCCAGAACAAGGCTAGTAACAAAAGGCCTCTTCAATTCCTTAAAAACCTCCCATTCCTCGGACATCATCCGACTGTGTCAACATGGACTTTATCTCAGATCTTCTAGACACGACCCGTGTCCACAATGTACTTATAGTGGTTGCAAACCTCTTGAAAAAGATGACAAATTTCATTTCCACAATCACTAACATCACCGCACAGTAGACCGCTTGTATCTTCTTTGATGATGTCGTGAAGTACCACAGCTTTTTGTTGCGGGTTACTTGAGCGATTCGTAGTTTCGATCACTGACCTGATCCAGAATTACTGATCCTTTACTTCTTTCAAGAATTGCTGGGTTCAAAATTTCAGGTAATTTCTTGATTTCATTGAGAAATTGTGAGGTAAATCCCAGACAAGCGGGTGTTACTTCCGTGTTGATCATTCATTTCAGTAAATTCGTCACACTCATGCTAAACCCACTCTCTTAAAATCAGGATTTTCTGGCAAAACGGTACCCCGTCTGCCCGTATGGCTGCTGCGGGCCGATGTGGCAGCAAAACAATGAGACGGCAAGCGGACACTACAGTGTGCCAAAGGGGAAGCAAGCAAGCAGTGTAGCACGACACCATGTTTGTGGGACAGTGGGGCAGAGGGAGAGCAGGAGATCGTGAGAGAATGGCATCAATGATACTCGCATTTGAACACTCTCACACTTGAACATGCGACAGTTGACTTGACAGAGGTGAGTGCTGTTCGTCGAAGTCCTTTTTTTTCTCTTGCAAATCAAATATTCCTACCCAACCACAAAGCATTTAGAACCTGTTTTACCAGAACCGTGGCCCTGAAAGTCAATTATCATGGCCATTCAACCATGGACCTCAACTACCATACTTAAGATGTAATTACAAAAACTCATAAATCCAGCGTAACGAGGATTTTTTTTTCAGATTCATTGAGGCAAAAGAAAAGAGTCAAATTCAAGCATCACAAAAATACATGTGATTGAGATAGAAAATGTACTGGTATGTTATGGCAAATTATGTACGAGTCTTAAGTATTGATGACATTTCACCCTCACATCGACGGACAAATAGAGCATATGAATCACTCTCTAGAGCGCATGTTTCACATGTATGTGGACCCCATGATAAACAACTTAGGGCAAATTCCTAGCATTGGTAGAGTTTGCGAAAAGCAGTTATGTGCAGTTCACACCATTTGTGTTCAAGAGTGGTCGGCATCCAGTGGTACCATCTTCATTGGTGAAGAGCGGGATCAAAGACGGATAGGTTAATTCTGTTCAAGCCTTTCCTGAGTACATAGAATCCTTGTTATAGGAGGTAAAGGGTCACCGTTCGGTGTCTTGGTAACAAAAAAAAACATATACAAAAGTCGCTGCGACTTCTCATTTAAAATCAACGACAAGGTGCTTCTTATCACCAAGAATCTTCTCCAGGAGCACAAAAACTTCTATGGTAGTTGATTGGGCCATTCCTCATTGTTGTATACATCAAGCAAGTGGTACACCGATAACTTTTTTTGCCGAGCATGATTATGTGTGACGTTTTTCATGTGAGCCCGCTGGCTTTAAAAACTGTAGAACAAACCGCTCAACCACAACCGACACGCCTTGCTGGAAAATACAAGGCTCTGCGCTCACTCCAGCACGAAGGGCTCACAATTTGGCTGCAAGTTGCAAGGGAAAACCTCACTTACTGGGCTGGTTGTGGACCTGACCACGACTCATGTGAGCCTGAATCTTGCTTTCCCACACAGGCAGTCAACAAGTACTGGAGAGAGATGGCAGATCATACACATAGGCGCATTACAAGGGGTTCCACCTGAACACATAAACATTGAAAAATACTCCCATTGTGCGGAAACATTGTCCATGAATGCCGCTGTGAAGCATTCATGGAAAATCAACCATAGGAGGTTGGGAATGCCCAAAATGATTATCGTGCGAACGCTCCATCCTGAAAAGTGAAGGTTGCTAACTGCAACTTGCATCAAATTGCTGTGCACATGCTCGTGTTTAGCTTGTGAATAAAGTTGTTAATCTTCTTCCACAATATTGGTGCCTCACTATCTGGCACTTGTACTTGTCGGCAATGAATTGAAACAGTTCATACAAGTGTAGAGGAGTGTAGCAGAAGGGCCAATGCAGCCCTCCCTCCTTGCAAAATTGAGGGGTGACAGCCAACAGCCAATTGTCGCCACGGTGAGGGCTGGCCAACCTCCAGCCCCTCTCTGATTGCCGGCTGGTTGGACGGCCGGCAGCCAGAGAGGGGCAGCAGGTGACCGGCCGGCCACCGGCCAGTCACCTGCTGGCTGCAAATCGAGCTGACCATTCGATCAATAACCAGGAGGCTGCAAGGGATCAATGTCTGAGGATGATAGCCTTGAGCCCACTTCCTCATCCTTCCCTCCTTGCCTCATAGGATGATCAAGATGCAGGAAGAGGGTGAGTGAGAGAAGACGCAAGAGAAACAACAATTGCTGGTGTAAATACGTCCAGCGTGTTGTGTACACAATGTTTTTCTACAATCACGTAAGAGTTAAAACTGAAGTTCACTTCGTGTAAAGTTAAAGCATTGCAAATGGAAAACTCGTGCAAAATTAGAAGTTCAGGGTATTACCCTCGTCTTTCGGGATCCAAAATGATGGGACATAGTCAAAGCATAAATGGGCCTCTAGAGATTCAAAACATTTGAGTCTGCCTGCATGGGTCGTTGATGAAGGTTGTCCCCAGAGTGAAGAGGAGGGAAAAATCCCTTGGTTGAGCTCCAAATGCCATTCTATGACTCCCAAAGAGAAATTCTGAGAAGCACCTGGAGTTACAGCCATTACATGAACCTAAGCATACACGAAATCAGCTGGTAATGGCTGTGCTTATCACTGCTCCGATCAGTCTTGTTTCTTCAAGTTTCCCTCAACATGCCATGAGTGACACTTTTTGAAGTAAAAAGGATTTCTAAAACTATTGGAATGATTCAAATAGGACATCAGGGCGTGGTTTTATGAAAAAATGTGATTATTGTGGTAGTGGAGGCAGACATTGTGATAATTATGATAACATCAACAGCAGAAAGTACTTGTGTTGTTTCAAGTAAGTTTTCTTAATGTTACTACTTATGTTACCACTTCTCATGTTTAAGTCATATCAATGCCATAGGTAAGTTTACTACTTCTACTACTACTATTATGTAAGAAATCTTGCAAGCCTCTGTTACTCCGAAGAGCTACCATAAGTACAACTATTTCTTAGGGTATTACATGAACATTAGTTGCTT
Source organism: Penium margaritaceum (assembly GCA_023375785.1). Taxonomy (NCBI): domain Eukaryota; kingdom Viridiplantae; phylum Streptophyta; class Zygnematophyceae; order Desmidiales; family Peniaceae; genus Penium; species Penium margaritaceum. Next base: position 46,527 of record SZWC01008767.1, read on the forward strand.
GTATGAAGTACATTCTAAACAATGCTTTCATTGAAATGCGCTTCATTACAGATTTCTAGGATGAAGGTGGTTGTGGTTGTTGTTGATCATGAAACAGTAGCTACTGTTGCAACTGGATGCTCTTGGTTACTAGGGTAGTTTGATTTCCATTCTCTTGCTTTTATATATACATATATATATATATATATATATATATATATATGTATATATAAAAGCAAGAGAATGGAAATCAAACTACCCTAGTAACCAAGAGCATCCAGTTGCAACAGTAGCTACTGTTTCATGATCAACAACAACCACANAAGAAGAAGAAGAAGAAGAAGAAGAAGAAGAAGAAGAAGGAATCCAACCCCTGGAAACATTTTGACCAACACCGGTACTCAAAGAACCCTGGTCAGAAATCTCCATTGACTTTTCAATGAGCTCACTCGTTACACCAGAGGAGTTTAATGCAATAGTTGTGGTGGTCGACTTGTTCTTAAACATTTTCACATCATTTTGACAAGAACCATGGTCATGACTGAGAAACAGCACGGCTGTTCCTCAACAGTGTAATCTGACTACAAAATCTTCCCTCCTCCATTGCGAGCGACAGGGATAGGAGGCTCCCAATGAGATTATGGCAGGAGCTGATGACTCCCTATGGTTGTCGGATCCAGCTATAGACAACATTCCATCACCAGATCAACGGGTAGACTGAGCATACCAATAAGATGCTTGGAAAACTGTTCCGGACTCTGTGCAAGCCATATGGCACTGTGGGCAGTCAACCTACCAACCGCCGATCTTGCACACATCTCTGTGATCTCCGTCCCAACAGGAAAAATGCCTTCTGAGGTAGTTTACAAAAGCTTACCTTGATAAGTTACAGGTTTGTATAGTTGAAGAAACATACCCGTAGTTCACATGGAGTGAAAAGTCTTCTAAAGCATCTGGAACAAAACCTACCAAATGCTCAGAAAGACTCAGGCAACGATTGAGCAAGTAGCTGACAAGAATTGGATACAAACCGAATTTCACCTTGGTGATCGCCTCCTACTCAGCACAATGAACGTCTGCCCAAAAACAAATGACTGTGTAAAGCTCAAAACCAAGTGCTTGGTGCCATTATCTATGGGGGAGATGCTAACACGTGCCGTAAAGAAGCTCTGAATATCAGACATCATGGCCATCCACACAGTGTTCCACATCAGAAGACTCAAACTTTATCAGAACCTAGTGAGTGCTTTCTCGATAGAGAAGTGCCTCTACGACCACCTCTGGAAGCAGAAAAGGGAGTGGAGTATACTGTAAAGGATCATTAAGGACACTTTTGGCATTGAAACGTGATAGTATCTCGTCAAGTTTCCGGGCTATAACACTTTGCATAGAAACTGGGAGTCCTACAACAACATATAGGACATTGATCTATAGACCGACAACTGTTTTAGCTGTCATCGACCTACATCTCCTAACACAACGAGAAGTTACAGCCTCAAGGGAGGAAAACTTTATGTCCCTGACGTACACGAGTCCCTCATCTCCATGCACATTTATGTCCTTACATTCATGGCCCAAAACACGTCAATCTTTGGAGTTTCACACCGTTTGACCAAGGGCAATTCGGCCACCTGGCCCGACCTCTTGTGTTTCATTCCAAAAGGTTCCAACAGGTTTGACCACTTTTGAGAAGTGTTAAAAGAACTATTATCAACCGTATTGATGTTTTCAATTCTGTTTGGTCAACTTCTTGAGAGAGTTAGATTTTTGTAGAGATGCGGCTCAATATCCTCGAAACCCCCTGACACCTTGGTGGATTTTTTCAAAGCAGCCTCTCACGGTGTCGCAACGCATGCGTTACAAAACTCAAGCATCCAAGAATCCAATTAAGCCCCATTACTTTTCCACTGTTTTCCGTACGCACTTGATCGATCCAGCACTTTTCATTGAAGCATCCATAACCAATCACTCCACCCTCAACACTATGTAAACAAACGTGTACTAGAGAGTGAACAGAAAAGTGAAAATTGATTGTTCACAAAAACTTCCCTAATTCATCAAGACATCTTTATGCTTTTCATGTTTAACAATTAATTCATATGTGGGATCTAGTGACATGAATCCATGTTCATGATTTTTTATGAATGTATGGATACAAGAAAAACTTATTGATACACTTTCTGTATGAAATTGGGTCGAATAACCATACCTCCATTGAAGTAAAACTACTGCTAAAAACAAGTTATCAAATTGTCTCCCTTCATCAAATCGTCGTTTGCTTTGCATCTGTAACGTGTCAACCATCCAGATTTGTTTTGGAAAAAAGAGATTGGTCCTTTAGATGGTAAACATGTAGAAGATGTGGAGGAAAAGCCAATTCATAGAAATGGGAAATTTGAGTAATTTGTCAACAGCATTAAGTGTACTTCGATAAAAAATTTTAGAACTGTCCAGCTCATGTGTACAACTTTGGAAACAATGATTGGGTATACTTAAATTCCCGTGCACTCAAGGTCAATGCTGTTTGCGACCCCCCATTGTGAGTGGCTGATTTGAGCAATTCATGAAGAGACGGGGGGTTTTGAGTGTTATGTCCCTTACAAAGACGAGTCCCTTAACTCAGCATGTGGAAATTTCTGATGTTACATTCATGGTCCACTGCACGTTTGACTCCAAATTCTTTTGCATTGAGCCGAGGGCTTTTTGGCTCCCTGCCTCACCTCCAGTGTTCCGTTTGAGAAGGTTCTGACAGGTTCGACCATTCTCCAAAAGTTTCCACAGAACTATCGCAAACTGCTGAGTTGCATTCTTGACGTTGCTAGAATTATGTAAAGACGTGCCTCAACATTCTCAAATCAACCCCAAATTCTCGGCAGGATTTGTTCTATCACCTTCTCATGTCGCATCATCACACACCTCCATCAACTCAAGCATCCAAGACCCCAAGAAAGACCCATTCTTGTTTTTTCTATTTGCATGTATATGCACTACGGTTCCAAAACTTATTATCCAAGTACACATTCTGTTAATGATAAGTTATCCAAATGTTTCAATTCCTCAAATCGCCTCTTATTCTACAACTTCTAACTGTGAACCACTTGTGTTCCGCTAGGCGTAACATGTGGAGCACAACAGTGCTCGAGGGACATTCTGCCTTGTTGAGAAATACCAGTTTCAGCCGCCGGGCTCTACTTAACACTCCTTCTGGATGTCCTAAGATACTTGGGGAATGCTCCTCCAAGTCAATGGGCTCATATCTTGTCACTGGTCATCTCTTAGTTAGCCAATGACCCTTCATTTTCCAGTACATCTTCAACCTCCAGGTCACCCTTCAGCTGCTAGTGACCCCTTCAACTTCCAGGTGACCCTACAACTTCCAAGTGGATCTTCAGCTGGCCTAGGTGGTTCTGCAACCACCCAGGTGGTTATGTAACTCCCTACAACTCCTTAGACAAGGTTCATGTGAGAAGGACTTCCTACTTAAGCCTACTTAAGCCTACTTAAGGGGAACCAGTTCACTCAGTTCAGTATGCCTTCAGTTGTTCAACCCAAGCACCTGTTCGTCAGGCACCAACTCCTTCAGATCTCCAAGTGCAGCCTCCAGCACTTGGACCTTGTACAGCGTACAACATACATCCTCACTGAGGTTCCTCAGTGAGAAGGCATCCAGGGCAGACGCCCTGTGGTTCAAGCTACATCCAAGTCCTGTCTTGAACACTTGGTACGATACTCAGCTTGTACGGTTACAACACCTACTACTACTACGCGTCTGGTTTCCAGACTTAGCGTGAGTGAGCTGTGTGGATTCAGATCCTTGTACATACTTCTTCATGTGATGTATGTGTATACGTATATGCTAACTAATTGTGTGCACTAGATCTTGTGTCCAAGTGTGCTTTCATCCATCAATATTNCTACTACTACTACGCGTCTGGTTTCCAGACTTAGCGTGAGTGAGCTGTGTGGATTCAGATCCTTGTACATACTTTTTCATGTGATGTATGTGTATACGTATATGCTAACTAATTGTGTGCACTAGATCTTGTGTCCAAGTGTGCTTTCATCCATCAATAATCCAGCTTTCTTGACATCCAAAGATGTCCATGTGGACCAGGTGTAGCTTGTCTGAAACGTCAGTTTTTGTTGCTGGAGGGAAGGATTGACGTGCCAGCTTTGACTTGACACAAGGTTCACAGGAGTGGCCTTGATCATCCTTGACGATGGTGAGGCCATCAACGAGTTTGTTCGGGTGAAGTAGTTGGAGCTGGTGATCGTTGATACGTCCATGGCGGAGATGCCAGTGTTCCAGTGTTGCCGACTTCTGTGGTGAGAGGCTGACAACTGCTGCAATTGTCTGTTGGAGGCGACGAGGGTAGAGCTAAAGTCTGATCATGCCTTTGCTCCCGGCAGCCCACCAGATTTCCTCGAACAGTTCAACTTCTACAGCTTCATGGTATACTCAGACCTCCTCAAAAGCTTGGTACCACGCATCCAACAAGCCTTCCGCATGAACAAAGACACGACCAAACCTGCCTACTCACCATGGCAGTACCTCAAGCAGCAGTACCAGGCCAACGACTCCACTCAGAAATCTTGCCTCCTCACAAAAACATCTCACATCCACACGAGCCAGTTTAACGGCAACATCAAACTCTACATCAGCAGGGAAAAAGATATTCGCGGCCAGCTCTCTGTCACAGATTCACCACTTCCAGAAGCCCTCTTTTTATCCTACATCATGAATGGTCTTGGCAACGAATGTAGAGATGTGAGGCACATGCTTAGCTACACACAACCTCACCTCCTCAGCGAAAACTTCATCTCTTTGATGTTGCTTTAAGAACAACGTGACAAGCAGCTGGAACAGCAGCATGAGTAAGCACTCGTCAACCTTGCTCATCGTGGCTCCAAGATGTCCTCACAAACAAGGGAAAACTTTTATTCCGCCGAAAACTCATTGCCATTATTTTCACCATTGTCCATCCCGAGCCAGAGAAGGATTTCATCATCAATCCCCCAGCGAACATCGCCAAACATTGCATCCCTCATCTCCGGCCCCCAAATCTCTGGACAACGTCCTGCAATCATGTGCAAGTATTACAGCAGAAAGGGACAGTTTGAGAAAAATTGCTGGATACGACAACGATATCAGCAGGAAATAGAAGGCATCAAATCATCAAGGCATAAACCGCGGCAACAAGGGGCACCGACCAAACAACAACAAGCTCTCCAAGTCATAAGCAAGGAGCAACAGTCAGAGAAGCACAAGGACGAAGACAATACCACCAACACCAAAGAGGAAGCAGATGAAGTAGGACATAAGTATGGCTTCTCCTGCTACGTAAACCTTTCCGCAGCTGAAAAGAAGCAGCTTCTACGACACCAAGATGTATTCTACTTGGATAGCGGGAGCAACGAAAACATCACCTACGACACCAACCCTTCACAACCTCAGACCATACCAAAAGATTTCTACAGTGATGGTGGGGAACATGGCGGAAGTGCCTATCAACGGCATTGGCGATCTCAAAGCTCGTGTGCACAACAACATTGACGTCACCATCACTGACGTGCTGTATGCCCCTGACATCTTTGCGAACCCCATCGCCATTGGCAAAATTGATGATGAAGGGATTGCGCTTGAGCACAAAAGACATGGAGCTCTTCATTCGTACGGTCACAGGAGACCTCATTGCAAAGGGAGAGTTGCAGAGCAATGGCATGATCAGAATTCAGCTTTACCCTCGTCGCCTCCAATAGACAATTGCAGCAGTTGTCAGCCTCTCACCACAGAATTCGGCAACACCGAAACGCTGGCATCTCCACCTTGGACATATCAACGATCACCAGCTCCAATTGCTTCACTCGAACAAACTCGTCGATGGCCTCACCATTGTCAAGGATGATCAAGGTCACCCCTGTGAACCTTGTGTCAAGTTAAAGCAAGCACACTAATCCTTCCTTCCAGCAACAAAAACTGACATTTCAGACAAGCTATACCTGGTCCACATGGAAATCTGTGGATGTCAAGAAAGCTGGAATATTGATGGATGAAACCACACTTGGACACAAGATTTAGCACACACAATTTGTTAGCATATACTTATACACAAACATCACATGAAGAAGTATGTACAAGGATCCAAATCCACACAGCTCACTCACGCTAAGTCTAGAATCTATACACGTAATAGTAATAGGTGTTGTAACTGTACAAGCTGTGTAGCGCACCAAGTGCTGAAGACAGGACTTGGATGTATCTTGAACCACAGGGTGTCCGCACTCGATGCATTCTTACTGAGGAACATCAGTGACGATGTATGCTGTACACTGTACAAGGTCCAAATACTGGAGGCAACACTTGGAGATCTGAAGGAGTTAGTGCCTGAAGAAGGGTTGTTTAGGTTGAACAACTGAAGGCATACTGGACTAAGTGAACTGCATCCCCTTAAGTAGGCCTTGATGTCCTTCTCACATGAACCTTGTCCTAAGAGTTGTAGGGAGTGACATAACCACCTTGGTGGTTGCATAACCATCGAGGCCAGTTGAAGGTTCACTCTGAAGTTATAGGGTCACCTAGAAGTTGAAGGGGTCACTAGCAGCTGAAGGGTGACATGGAGGTTGAAGATGTAC
>SZWC01008767.1:63265-113926 GCA_023375785.1 Penium margaritaceum
AAGAACAACATGGCTCTCACCATTCTAGTTACATCCATCAACGAGACTCAACACTCCCACATCATAGGATACACCTTGGCTGCCGAGGCCTACTCAAAACTCTCACGCGTGTATCAATCAAACGCCCTAGCAAACCGACTCTTCATCTTCCAAAGCTTGACGTTGATGAGGGTGAGCAAAGGAGAATCAATACCCGTGTTTTTGTAGTTGTTTGATAACGTGCTGCAAGAGGTCCAGCAAATGGAATGGAATTTCGGCTCCAACATGCATGCCACGATCCTTGTGATGGCGCTGCCAGAAATTTGGGAGTCCTCATCACCGTATTTGGCAGTTGGAAGGAGGCAGATCTCAAGTATGAGGCTGTCGCCAAACACGTTCGCAACGAGTCCATGCGACACAGTGGTAGTGAGGCAAACATCTTAGCCTATGCCTCTGGCTTTGGTAGACAAGGTGCAAGCTCTTGCTCCAGTCACGGCAACAGCTGAAGCGGTGGTGGTGGAAGGAAAGGCAATGGTGGCGGAAAGAGTTCCAAGAAGCCCGACAACTGTCACAACTGTGGCAAAGCTGGGCATTGGGCTAGGGACTGTCGTAGTCCCAAGAAAGAAGGCGGGAACAAATGTGGGAAGGAGAAGAAGGAGCTCACCAACATGATGGCTAGAGGGTTGCCCATGAAGCGGGCAATGCTCCTTAGGACCGGGGCATTCGCCCTTGACTCGGGAACCAACCACCACTCCTCAAAAGAGTAGGGTGGATTTGTCTCCATGGCCGAATCTGACATGCGCATCAAGTGTGCGAACGGCGGCGTCGTCCAAGCCATGGGCAAAGGGGACAAGGTGATCACATTCAATATAAACAGTGTGGAGAAGGCAGTCAACCTTCAAAAGGTGGTGTACATGCCCTCCTTCGAAGTGAACCTGATGTCAGTTTCACAAATCACTGATAACACCATGATTGTGGTGTTCACCAACAAGGAAGCCGTGGCCCTAAAACACGAGGACATCCAAATTTTGTACACCAAAGACGACCTCATGCTTCAAGTTCCAAGAGTCGACGGCCTCTACATGCTTCAAACCAAAGTCACCAAGGCGTCGGATTAGGGACTCACATGTGCCACCAAGACAGTGACACCAGAGACAAAGGATGCACCTCCGGCGACCGTTGCGGCCGCCACATCAACCAAGGACACTAACGCTGAGCTAGGGCACCAGCAATTTTGTCACGTGGCCAACAACACGCTACAGAAGATGCAGGAGCAAGAGGTAGACCATGGAATGGAAGGATGCACCATGAAGCATGGTGAAGGGTGTACATTGTGTGAACCATGCCTCCAAGCAAAGGCAAAGAAGAAGCCGTTTGGGAGAGGAGATCAACAAGCCGAGCATGTCTTGGAACTGATACACAATGACGTGTGTGGACCCTTCTGCACACCATCTAACGGAGGAAGCATGTACTTCCTGACATTCATTGACGACTACAGGCGCAAGTTGTGGATCTACTTCTTCAAAACAAACGGAGAGGTCAAGGAGAAGCTCCTTGAGTTCGTCGCCATAGTAGAGTGGCAAACGTCCAAGAAAGTGAAGACACTCCAAAGTAACAAGGGGGGTGAGTACGAGGCATGCAAGCTTTGGCTCAAGCATCATGGCATCCACCACAAGCAAACCACCCCTTACAACCCCCAAAGCAACGGCGTTGCCGAGAGGATGAACCAGAAATTTCCCGGCATGATGTGAAGCATGCTCTTTGACGACAAGCTCCCACCTCACTTTTGGACAGAAGCAACAACAGCAGCCTGCTACCTCTTGAACCTCACACCAGCAACCGCCTTGCGGAAGCATGGAAAGGAGCAAGACAAGCAGCTGAAGACCCCACAGGAAGCATGGTCGGGAAATGAACCAAACGCGTCTCATCTAAAGGTATTCGGGTCAATTGCATGGGTGAAGATCCAGCCGGGAGAAGGTGGAGGCAAGCTCGACGCACGTTCCAAGAATTAAGTCATGGCTGGGTACGACAGGTCACACAAAGCCAATCGGCTTTGGGACCAGGTAGCAGGCAAGCTCATGAGGAGCCGCGGCAGCGTGTTCGACGAACGCATAGTTGGAGAGGGAGAGCTGCTGGACCCAATCCTTTCTCCCAAAGCGGGAGACTGGATAGTGTTGCTTAAGTCCGGAGACCAAGCATCCCAAAACTGGCTCGCTTTGCCAGCAGGTGGTGGGAATGGGAGAGTAGCTGCAGAGGATGTCGTAGCATCTGACATGGACACGGATACCGAGGCGTCCGGGGCTTTCGAGTCTGACATGGAGTCTGACGACTCTTCTGACGACGATGACAATGCACCATCACCTGTGGAAGCACCAACACCAAAGCAAGAAGTTGCACCAGCACCCCGGTGTAGTTTGCGACCAAAGAAAGCACCTTTGCGGTATGAGGACTATTGGATTGGCCTTAGCTGGTCGTGCATGGCTCAGGGAGAGCCATCCACAGTGGCGGAGGCGATGAATGGCCCGGATGCGACCAAGTGGAAGGAGGAAGTGGACAACAAGCTCGCGTCCATTGCTAAGAACGGCACGTGGGTGCTGGTGGATAGACCCGACAAGGCCCACATGGTGGGATCCAAGTGGGTCCTCCGAGTGAAGAAGAAACAAGATGGCAAAACCAAAAAGTTCAAGGCGAGGGTAGTGGCAAAGGGGTTCTCTCAACGCCCGGGCTCTATGTACGATGAGACGTTCACGCCCGTCATGACCTTTGCCTCCATCTGCTCTCTCCTTGCCATCGCAACCGCAAAGAACCTGGAGATATTCCAGATGGACGTCACGACAGCTTTCCTCTATGGGAAGCTCAACAAGGAAGTGCTGATGGAGGTGCCCAAAGGATTCAAAGCTCCCGAGGGCAAGGTGTGCAAGTTGGTGAAAGCGCTCTACAGGCTGAAACAGGCCCCAAAGGATATGGTACAAAGAGATGGACGGTTTCATGACCGATCTCTCCTTTGCGCATTGCAAAAATGATGTGAGCATGTACGTGCACGATGATGGGAGTGGGCTAATACTCGTTGCACTCTATGTCAATAATCTGATCATCTGCTCTTCTTTGGTTGAGTTGCAAGATGAGCTTAAGTCTGATATTAGCAAAAGGTTCAAAATGAAGGACATGAGTTCTCTTGAGTACTACATCAGGATCGCCATCCACCGCAACCAATCAACAGGCACCATCAAACTCAACCAAACCAAATACATCGGTGAGTTACTACAGCGCTATCACATGGAAGAATGCAAACTTGTCAGTACCCCAATGACAACCGATGAAAAACTGAAGGCCTCAATGTCGCCAAGAAATGAAGCAAAAAAAAGGGAGATGCAAGACATCCCTACCAGTCCACCGTGGGCAGCATCATGTATGCCATGGTAGATACTCGTCCGGACATCTGCTACGCTGTGGGACAAGTGAGCAGGTTTGTTGCCAACCCAGGGCCACAACATTGGCAGGCAGTCAAGTGTATCTTGTGCTACCTACAGAAGACACGTTACATGGGCCTCGTCCTTGGAGGAAAAGAAGGTATGGACCCCCTCCGCCTGAAGTGCTACGCCGACTGGGGAGGAAATCTCAACGATCGGAATGTCATCTCTAGATACGTGTGCATCCTGAATGGCGCTGCCATCTCATGGGCCAGCAGGAAGCAAGATTGTGTTTCCGTGTCTACGGCTGAGGCAAAGTACATTACTCTGTCTAAGCTATGCAAGGAGACTCAGTGGTTGCGCAGCCTGCTTTGCAAAATGAGAGTGCCACAGATGGATGCCACAATTGTACACGTGGACAACATGAGTGCCATCTCGATGGCTGGAGATGAGATCATCTTCCAGCGAACGAAGCACATTGACATACGCTACCACTACTCACATGACCTGGTCATGAAGAACGTGGTGGACTTGCAGCACTGCGGAACCAAGATCATGCTTGTTGACTCCATGACAAAGCTGCTGGAGAGAGACTTGCACTATGCAAGCATTTGTGGATTCGGCATGAGGAGTGCAGTAGAGGAAGGGTGAGCACCAAGGTATCAATGGAGCTCTGTGAGCGACAGGTGGACAGAGGTGTAAGGGAGAGATTTTTTGAATCACATGCACCTTGTCCACTGGCTAGCTGGCTGGTTGCACGGAAAGACAAGGCATGCACTGCTCTATGGAGTATGTCCCCTTGGTCTGTTCTGAGATAGGCCAGGAATGCACTGCCCATAATGGGTATGTCCTTTAGAGATCATCATAGGAAACACAACATTGTGGCCTGGTTGGGACAGGTGCCGGAGCTCATGCGTTGCGGGCTCAAATCCCGCGACGGCCGCATTTTTCTTTGTGGCATGATATGGGACACGAGGCTTCTAGGAAGCTTTCTAGAGCCTGGTTTGTAGATGACACTTGGCGGTCTGAGGACGCGCCAAGTAGGATTGTAGGCTAAGGTTGGTTCCCGTGGAGCCACTATGAGAAGAAGCATTAGCAATGCTCTGCAAGTATAAAAGCCTGTGCCTTGCATGCATCCATTTACAGTTCTTGCCTTTGAGACTCCTCACAGAGTGTCCAACCAAGGGTAGACACTAAAGAACTTCATGCGGACTTCATGAGGTTGCAAACTGAACAAAACTAAAGTGTGGATCCCTCGTTTGAGGGTGATATGTTATATTGGTGGAAATACCAAGAGCAGTTGGCGGCCTCCCATTTTGGGACCCGTTTTCTAGACTGTTGCTATTGGCGCATTGACACTAATGCAATGGCAGGTTGTGATGTAGTGAAAGATCCATTCCTTTTGCGTTTCACTTTGACCGATGTAGATCCCCCATGCAGCCTTGTTGTCAAGCTTATGTCGCCGTTCTTTAGGAATGTGGTAGAGTGACATGCAGCCAAACGTACGGAGGCTGCTGATGTCAGGCCTTGTTGTGCCACGCTACGTATGGAGTTGTTGGGTGACTTGCTGTTGGTAGTCAGTTTTTGACCCACGTTGCTTGTTGGAGTAGTGTTGGCCACCACGAGTCCTGAAGCTGTGATGAGAGTAGCATGGATTTCAGTATCTCCTCAAGCATACGATTGTAGCATTCTGCCATTCCGTTCTTTTGTGGAGTGTGGGGTGCCGATTTTTTTTGTTCGATGCCTTGCTCCTTGAGTAGAGCGACAAAATCATTGCTGGTGAACTTGCCAACATTGTCTGAGGAGAGAATTTGCAGCTTGGTCATGGCTTCGCGTTCCACTTGTGGGAACCACTCGCGGAAGCTTTCAAAGAATGTGTCGCAGCTGATGAGAGGATATGTGCACATGTACTTGGTGGCATCGTTGACGAAGACCACAAAAAACGTGTGTCCAGTTGAGGATTTGGCAAAGGGTCCACAGATGTCCATGTGGACCAGGTGTGGCTTGTCTGAAACGTCAGCTTTTGTTGCTGGAGGGAAGGATTGGTGTGCCAGCTTTGACTTGACACAAGGTTCACAGGGGTGACCTTGATCATCCTTGACGATGGTGAGGCCATCGACGAGTTTGTTCGAGTGAAGAAATTGGAGCTGGTAATTGTTGATTTGTCCAAGGCGGAGATGCCAGCATTTTGGTGCTGCCGGATTCTGTGGTGAGAGGCGGACAATTGTTGCGATTGTCTGTTGGAGGCGGCGAGGGTGAAGCTGAATTCTGATCATGCCATTTCTCTGTAACTCTCCCTTTGCAATGAGCTCTCCTATGACCGTGCAAACGAAGAGCTCCATGTCTTTTGTGGTGAAGCGTAGTCCCTTCATCATNGAAGAAATTGGAGCTGGTAATTGTTGATTTGTCCAAGGCGGAGATGCCAGCATTTCGGTGCTGCCGGATTCTGTGGTGAGAGGCGGACAATTGTTGCGATTGTCTGTTGGAGGCGGCGAGGGTGAAGCTGAATTCTGATCATGCCATTTCTCTGTAACTCTCCCTTTGCAATGAGCTCTCCTATGACCGTGCAAACGAAGAGCTCCATGTCTTTTGTGGTGAAGCGTAGTCCCTTCATCATGAGTTTTCCCATGGAGATGAGGTTTGCGGAGATGCTAGGGACATCCATCACGTCAATAATGGTGATGTCGATGTTGTTGTGTGCACGAGCTTTGAGATTGCTGATGCCGTTGACAGGCAGTTCTGCCACATTCCCCACCATCAGTGTAGAATTCTTTGGGTATGGTATGAGGTTGTGTAGGGTCCTGGCGACGTAGGTGATGTGTTCGTTGCTCCCGCTTTCCAAGTAGAAGACATCTGAATGTCGTGGAAGCTGTTTCTTTTCAGCTGCAGAAAGGTTTGCGTAGCAGGAGAAGCCATACTTCTGTCCCACTTCATCTGCTGCCACTTTGGTGTTGGTGGTCTTGTCTTCATCCTTGTGCTTCTTTGACTATTTCTCGTCCTTGCTTATGACTTGGAGAGCTTGTTTTTGTTTGGTCGGTACCCCTTGTTTCCGCGGTATATGCCTTGATGGTTTGATGCCTTCTCTTTCCTGCTCATGTTGTTGTCGCATCCAGCGATCTTTCTCAAATTGTCCCCTTTCTGCTGTAACATATGCACCTGATTGCAGGATGTTTCCCAGATTTGGGGGCCGGAGATGAGAGATGCAATGTTTGCTAGGGAATTGATGATGACATCATTCACTGGCTCGGGGTGGACAATGGTGAAAATGATGGCGATGAGCTTTTGGCAGAATACGAATTCTCCCGTGTTTGTGAGGACATCTTGGAGCCACAGTGAGCAAGGTTGACGAGTGCTTGCTCATGGTGTTGTTCCAGCTGCTTGTCACATTGTTCCTGAAGTAACATCATATAGACAAGGTTTTTGCTGAGGAGGGGAGGCGGTGTGTAGCAAAGCATGCGGTTCACATCTCCCCGTTCGTCGCCAAGACCATTCATGATGTAGGGTACAAAGAGGGCTTCTGGAAGCGGTGAATTTGTGACAGTGAGCTGGTCGCAAATATATTCCGTTGTTGATGTAGAATTTGACATTGCAGCTGAACTGGCTCGTGTGGATGTGAGACATTTCTGTAAGGAGGTGAGATTTCTGTGTGGACGATGGCCTGCTACTGCCGCTTGAGGTACTGCCATGCTGAGTAGGCAGGTTTGCTCGTGTCTTTGTACATGCGAAGGGCTTGTTGGATGCGTGGTACCATGCTTTTGAGGAGGACTGAGTATGCCATGAAGTTGTAGTAGTTGAACTATTTGAGGAAATCTGGTGGGTTGTCGGGAGCTGGGGGTCTGCACTGCGCGTTGAAGAACTGCCACAACTTGTGTGGATGAGTTGTTGCTTCAAAGTTAAAGGCCCAGTGGGAGAAGTCTTCACCGTTGAACTTCTCTGTGCTGTTTTTTGTGCTTGCAGGGTGTTGGAGATTGCTGGCATGCTCACCAGGTCTGGAGAATAGGAAACCGGAGGCAAGAGTTGTATTCCAATTTTTGTTTGGTTTGGGGTTTGCTGCAACTGCTGCTTGTGTGTGCTGCTGCATCAAGTTATTGATGCAAGTATGAGTCTCTTCCTGTAGCTGAGAGACCATCTGTTGTGCTTGTTGCGTGGTTGCAGTCAGGCTCTCTTCGGCTTGTTGACGTTGCAGAATCTCATGCTGTCTGTGCATGTCTGCTTCTTCCATCTGACAATTGAACTTGTTCTGAAGTTGGGTTAGAGTGAGCTTCAAACTCTAGGCGGAGTAGTTCTATTTGCTCTGCATACTATGTGGAGAGTGTAGACATTTCTGCCTGCTGCTGCTCTTAATCATGTTGCATTCCTTGCATGAATGCCTGCTGTTGTAGGCGCTGAAAGTCGGCCACTTCGTCCATGGTGCTTGCGTTCCTTCTGTCCGCTGCTATTGGTCACAGGCCGTCACCCTGCTCTGATACCATGTGAAGAAAGCTAGAATATTGATGGATGAAAGCACACTTGGACACAAGATTTAGCACACAAAATCAGTTAGCATATACTTATACACATACATCACATGAAGAAGTATGTACAAGGATCCGAACCCACACAACTCGCTCACGCTAAGTCTGGAAACCAGACGTGTAGTAGTAGTAGGTGTTGTAACTGTATAAGCTGAGTAGCGCACCAAGTGCTGAAGACAGGACTTGGATGTAGCTTGAACCATAGGGCATCCGCCCTGGATGCCTTCTCACTGAGGAACCTCAGTGACGATGTATGTTGTACACTGTACAAGGTCCAAGTGCTGGAGGCGACACTTTGAGATCTGAAGGAGTTGGTGCCTGACGAACGGCCGCTTGGGTTGAACAACTGAAGCCATACTGGACTGAGTGAACTGGTTCCCGTTAAGTAGGCCTAGAAGTCCTTCTCACATGAACCTTGTCCAAGGAGTTGTAAGGAGTTACATGACTACCTGGGTGGTTGCATAACCTCCCAGGCTAGCTGAAGGTTCACTTGGAAGTTGTAGGGTCACATGGAAGTTGAAGGGGTCACTAGGAGCTGAAGGGTGACCTGGAAGTTGAAGATGTACTGGAAGATGAAGGGTCAGTGGACAGCTAAGTGATTGCTAGTGACAAGATATGAGCCCATTGACTTGGAGGAGAATTCCCCGAGTATTTTAGGACATCCAGAAGGAGTTTTAAGTAGAACTCGACCGCTGAAACTGGTATTTTTCAACAAAGACGTGCCTCAATATTCTCAAATCACCCCCAATGTTTTGGCAGGGTTTCTTGTATCAGCTTCTCATGTTGCATCATCACACACCTCAATGAACTCAAGCATGCAAGACCCCAAGGAAGCCACATTCTTGTTTTTGCTTTTTGCATGTATATGCACTACTGTTCCGACACTAATCATCCAAAGACACTTTCTGCTAATGATAATTTATCCAAATGTTTCAATACCTCAAGTTTCTTCTTATTCTACAACTTCTACCTGTGAACCATTTGTGTTCCCCTGGGCGTAACATGTGGAGCACAGCAGTGCTTGAGGGACAACCGATGACTTTACTCTTATGTGACACAAGTATTGCGTAAATCTCTACCATCCAGGAGTTCACAGTAGCAGCAACAAGAGTGGAAGCAGCTACCGCAGCACCAATGGCAACACCGGCAAAAACATTGGAAATGGAGGCAACAATGATCTTCTGATCTCTTTGTGCTACCATACTTTGTAGAGAGTGATTAGGGGGGTTGCTGTTGGTGTGCTCTTATTTCTCTGGATGGTTGAAGGAACTACCAACAACACTCTCACTGACACCTCACTTCAGCATAATTCCTGGCAATGTAATACCAATTGGTTGACTCCTGCCAAGCCATGGCCACAGATATTTGTTGTGTCACTCTTATTCCACCATCAGTTCCATCTTCACCATCACTCCCTTGGTCACCATCACTGCCTTCGTCACCATCACTGCCTTCTCCATCATCACTGCCTTCGTCACCATAATTGCCTTTGTCTCCATCACTGCCTGTGTCACCATAATCGCCTTCATTACCATCAGTGCTGTCATCACCATATGTCCTTGTCACCATCACTTCCACCACTAGTGCTGTGCATCATCGCTACCAGCTTGCTTTTTATTGTCATGACTGGCACCAACCTGTGAGGGCCAGCTCATTCACGTTTCCCCTTGTCATTCCCGTTACCGCTCTTCAACTGGCCTTCATTGCGCAGGTGTTTTAATCATTGTCGTCAGTTTTGTTGGCGTTGTCTTCACCACAGGTGTTCCCACCAGAGCTGCCGTAGCTGCTGCAATCCCTTGCTTGCACCGCTGTTGCTGTGGCTGTCATCGTCATTTTTTTCACTGTCGTACCGCTGCTGCCTTATTTTTTGTCATTTTTGCTGTGGTTTCCAACATGTTTTTGAAGTTGTCTTCATATTTGTTTTGCTTTTTTTTTCGTTTTCATCGTTTTTATTGTTTTTGTTGTTGTCATTGTCAACTTCATTGTCGTCGTCATCACTTTCATCATCATCAACTCTGTCATCCTTGTTGTCTCCATCTTCATTGTTGTGGTTGCCATCATCATCCTCATAAATTTTTTCTTCGTCGCCGTCATTGTTTTTGTTGTCTTTGCCACCACTGTTTTTGTCGTCGGCGTCTTCATCATTGTCATTTTCATCACGGTTTCTGTTGCCATTGCCATCACCGTCGCCATAACTGTCACCGCTGCAGTTGCTGCCACTGCCACTGCCACTGTTGTAGTTGCGGATGATGTCGCTATCGCAATCACCGTTGTCGTTATATTCGTCCTTGTTGTGGTGGACATCACCATCGCTGCCGCCTATGCTGCACTGCCACTGCTGCCGCTGCCATTGTCGTCTTTGTCATTGTCGCTCCTGCTGCCACCACCGTAGCCGCCGCCATTGGCCTTGCCATTTTTTTCTTCGTTGTCCGCCTCGTCGTCTTCATCATTATCATCATCATTTTCCTCATTGTTGTCCTCCTCCTTGCCATTCTTTTCATCTCATTGTTGCTTTCATCGTCATTGTCTTTGTCAATGTCGTCGTCGTCGTCGTCGTCGTCGTCGTCGTCGTCGTTGTCGTCGTCGTCGTCGTCGTCGTCCTCGTCGTCGTCGTCATCGTCGTCGTCGTTGTTGTCGTCGTCGTTGTCGTCTTCGTCGTCGTCATCATCATTGTTGTCGTCATTTTCTTTGTCATCTCTGTCATTGTTGTCTTTGTAATTCTAATCTCCACTGCAATCATCTCAATATCCAAAGATGCCATCATTGTCTTCGTCTCCATCATCGCCGCCTCTGCCACACTCATCACCTCCGTTACCGTTGCTACTGCCACTGCTCCATAACTTCATCATTTTCACCGTCACTGTTGCCTTCATTCTCATTGTCGCCTTTGTTGTTCCCATCACTGGCATGTCGCTACTGTCTCATCCGCTGCCGCTGTAGCCACTGCTGCTGTGTTCTTCCTTATCTGAGTTCTCATCAACATCCTTATTGACGTTCTTGCCGGCCTTCTCACCTTCCTTGACATTACTGTTCTGGCTGTTCCTGACGCCGCTGTAGCCACTCCTGCCACTGCCTTTGCCACCATTTTTTTCATTTCTGTTGTTGTTCCATCGTTGTCATTTTTGGTGCAGTGGCTGCCGCCATTGCTGTCTTCTCCATCCTTCCAGTTGTCTCTGTTCTAAATTCCGTCTACGTACTTATCATCCATGGTAACATCCCTCGTGCCCTTGCGTCTGCTATCTTTGCTGCTGCCACTGCCCTAGTCTTTGTCTTTGTTGTTGTTACTGTCATCATCGCCGTTGTTGCCACAGCTGCCGCTGCCCCCGCCGTTGCAGCAGCAGCAACTGCAGGTACTACAGCCGTCACCACCGCTGGCCCCACTGCCTCCGCTGCTGCCCCTGCTGTTGCCACCGCCGCCGCCACTGCCGCCACTAAAGCTGCTGTTGCTGCTGCCAATGCCACTGTCATCACTGTCGCCGCTGCCACAGTCATTGTCGCTGTCGTCATTGTCATTGGCAGTGGCGGTAACAACAGCATCGGCGGCGGCGTAGGCGTCAGTGTCGGCACCGTCATCATTATCATTGACGTCATCGTTGTCGTCGTATTTTTTGTATTTTCCACTCAAATGTACAGAGCAGGCTTGCTTCTTTTAGGGGGAGAGAGGAGGGGCGGGGGGGGGGGGGAGGATGGGGGGCTTCCGCAGCCTACCTGCAAGCCGATCTTCTTAAAATTAGCTTGTCGAGAGATTTGCTCCAAGCCGTGGCTTGCAATCACACCAATCCTATGAATGACAAGGCACAACTATTTCCTTCCGTCCTCAAAATACCCATGTGTGGAACCCTTGAGGGTCATCAGCGTGACATGCGCTTTTCTCCCTCTATCCATGAGCTCTTTCATAATCTGCCTGCAACTTCTGAATCCCATGTGTAGAGCAAAATGATCTGAAAAGGTGCAATTCGTGTGGCTTGTGATGTGGAGGGGCGCTTGTGGATGGCAGGAATACGCCAGGCATTGAAGTATAGCTGTTCTTGCGAACGTCTCTACCCTTGTCAGGTGGCGGAACTTTCGGAAACCTTCCGATGGCAAAAAAGCCAGCCTTTAAATCCTGGGCCATAAATCCAATATGAATACCACAAGTGCACCCTCTGCTTGGTGCAGAGGATGAAATACCAAGTTTCTCCCCAGAGGTCCGGGGTTCAAACTTGTATCAGCGCGTTTCTGGGCAGAGTCGCAAGTGCCAGTTGGAACAGGACCTCGGTGGCCGCCGTTGGAGCGGACTTCACCGAGCTGGTCTCGCATCCCGCCGCTCGAGNGCCCACATTGAGCCAGCTGTTGCCCCTTGATGCTCTCTCGCCGTTAACGGCCAATGACACCGGATGTTGTTTCCCTGATTCACACAAGCAGAGGTGAGTTGTGTCCTCGGCAAATGCGGCTATGCACAGTGGTGCTATCCTCCAAAAAAATACATAAATGTACATATGATAATAATGATGATGATTATAATAATAATAATGATAATAATGATAATATCAGAATTGCAGTGGACCACATTGGTGGCAACCGTTGCCTTCATCACAGCCGTAACTGCAACAGCTAATGGTTCAGGCCATCAAGACGCAACTCACGCAAAATCCTGTTTACAGGCCACTTGTGACCCGCAGTTCATTCCAAACATGCTACAAAATGACACTGTTCTGGCTTTTGGCATTGTCCAAGATGCAATCTGGTCGCACTGGCTTGAATTGGAGACTGCTGATCTGGAGTGTAGTGGAATGAAAGTGAACGCCCTGTTCCGGCTTTGGGAACTCATAACACTGATGTGACATCCAAGTTCCAAAAAAGGGTTCTCTTGGAACTCACTTCAGAAAAAATAGGACCGAAGTGCCGAGAGTTGCCATTCCCAATGCATAATGCTCAGACTATACATACCAAGACTGCAACCAGAACAATTGCGACAGTGAAGGACGCAACTGCGGCCACAATCATAGCGCCACAGGTCACGGCACCTTTAACAACGGAACTGAGTTGTGATTGCATCACTTGCACCAGAGAAAACTACGAACGATGTTTGGGGACTCCAAGATCCGCATGTGGGGGAACAGAAGATTTGTAGACTGCAATTACCATGACCACAGAAACTGCGACCAACTTTTTTTCCCTGCTACCAAGATCTTCTATGGTGCATGCAGTCACTACAGATATTCCCACAGACAAAGCTGTGGCGGAGAGAACGTCCACTGTAGAAATTGCAGCCGGACTACAACCACTCAAACATAGATCACAATGATTTTTTATCAAAGAGTAGTAAAGGAGCGAGGCTGTCAAAACTGCAACAGTGAGAACTGCATTGTTGGATGGGACTGGAGCTGCGACTGATAGTGGCAACGAGAACAGGGATGGGGTCATGAACAGCCTCTGGGAATACTACTTCCATCTTCACATCAACTGTGACCGACTGTGTTTGCGACCGGCATAACATTTGCTCATTGATTTCCACTGTTACTGTAGTTGCTATTGCATGCATGGAATGATAAGGGGGTGGGGGGGGGGGGGGTTGGGAGAGGGAATGGGGAAGGACATAGTAGGGAGATCTAGAGAAAATGATAAATTATAGTTCTAAAGTCAATGTCTCAACAGCGTTCCAACAGAGCATCATGGACAAAGTAAACAGATTTCAGTCGGGGACACACTCCCCCTACGAGGTCTACCATTCATTGGGTCCTCAGTAAGCTTGGCCTCTCTGCTACCTTCTTCACCATCCCAAGAATAGAGGAACTCATCCTCAGAGAACTCGTCGCTGCCAAAGAGTTGATCGAACAGCAAGGTTGGCCTCTGGAAGAAGCTGGCTGCCACAGACCGAACCTGCTGCATGCTTCCGCTGCTCCCAAACTCACCGACTTCAGTGCTGCTGTTCCTCCTGCTTGTGGCACTATGGAGGGCAATCTCAGCACCCACCGCAGCTTCCTCCAAATCGCCGCCATCTCCATCGTCGTCTTGCCCAGTCGTAGTTTCAGTGCTTGCCCACATGTAGATGAATTCCTGCTCCTCGTACTGCTCCCCCTCCTCCTCCAATGCTTGGAGAAAAATGTCGTCCTCGTCTGGCACCTCTGTGAGACCTGAAGCCGTAACCTTACCGGTGTATATGTAATCGTCCTCTGTGTACATCGCCTCAGCCTCCTCCCACGCCTGCCACACATTTAGATCCAACGCCTGGAGATCCATACTCTTTGCGCCGCACACATAGATGTAGTCCTCNCACGTAGATGAAGTCCTCCTCAGAGTACATCCCCTCCGCCTCCTCCAGTTCTCGAAGCAGAATCCTCTCCTCCCTCTCCTCCACTCCCTCCCTCATGGTCTTGAAGGCACGGTACGCAAACACATGCTCGTATGCCATCGTGATTGTGACGAGGCGGAACCTCCTCCGGCCCTCCTCCACCAAGCCCCCTTTTGTGAGGACAACATTCACAATCTGCAAATGGAAAGGAGGTAAAAATAAAGAGGGACAAAGCAGCTTCAGCAAGTTGAAGGAAAAAGAAGCATACTTAGATAGCAGAAGGTGCACTAACATGCTGAGAATGGCAATATGAGGTTACCACCCTGAGCACAAGCAAGACAACGTCATTCCTCCCTGAGAATGAAGTTTTCACACGCCAAACTTCATGTGCAAAAGATATTTGGCAGAAAACAGATGATTTACAGCCCGGAACGTTGACATCACAGGCTTAGATGTTGAACATGATTGACATGGCAGGCAGTACTAGGGACTCCTTGGCCGCTGCAATGGGCAAACGCGCTGGACGATGAAAGAAAGACCAGAAACCTCACACAACTGGCGAGGAGATTCTCAAAGCAGGAGAAAGGTGCAAGGGACTGGTCAACGTGACAGGGAAAGTGCTGCTCACCTCTCTCTCTTCCTCGGACAGCTGGCTCCAACGAGCTTTCGCCCAGGCGTGAATCTCGTTGCACGGAAGTGGGCCCTCCATCTTCTCGCAGCTGCCGATGGTGCTGCTGGCTAAGGTAGGCTGGAAACGAGACTTGATCCGGGCTTGAACTCACGCGAGTGGTCACAGGATTGTTCGACCACTTGCAAAGGTGGGCGGTCTGCGATTTCAATCTACTGTCGGCGACTGAGAAGAACAGCACGAGCGACCTGCTTAGGTGACTGGACTGGGATGGCAGCTGCTTCTGTGAGCTGCTTTTGGACCGATCTGAAGTGGATGCAATGCGATACCTGGAGGCTGTGTGGTGGTCTGCTGTGCTCCAGAGTGTTTGTGCTTTCTGGTGTTCTGGTGTCCTCTGCTGCGCTGCGCTGTTCTGAGATGCCGGTGGCGGCCGGCGAATGCATGGGGTCCCTCCGACGATGTCGCAGAGCTCCCGTTCGGATTTCTCGGTCGGCATTTCGCGCGGCCGGCCATGCATCGCATCGCACCATGCCTGTCCGTCGCAGGTGGCCACCATAACAGATACTGAAATTGAAACGCCAACGGTTTTCCTGAAAGAACGAGTTTGCGATGCTCTCGACGCTGGGAATGAGAGCGACAGTTAACTGCACTGCAAACTATGACTGATTCCTTGAGCATGGGAAGGGCAATGCACGCCATGTGGCACACATCATGGGGGTACGGAGAGGTCATTGCTGTTCTGGGAACGGTAGAGTCCGTGCTCAATTATCCCTCGGCCGCAACCCAAGAGGAGGATCTATGCCCACGACTTCTTGCTCGGACCCTGCATGCCAAGCCATCTGACGTGTCGGAGATCACATGACGTCACCCTATTTCCGATGATGCTCCAGATATCAGACCCCGACAAACACGGGATGGCCGCGCATGACAGCACAGCTGCCTGACACGACGAGCTCAATGAGGAGCTGAAAACACTTGCGCCATGTAACAGCAAATGTCAGGAGACGAACTGGAGTCTGAGCTGAAAATGTTCTAGATATTTTTCTGTGCCCCTTGTTGGCCCACCCAGATGAAACGTCTCAAGAGTACATCCACGAGAGAGCAAAAGCAGATGAAAGAAGTAACCAAAAACAAGGATCCATGATGAAGAATTTGCAACAGTGAAGAAGTGAGGATTAATCCGAGTGAAAGGATGGAAGATCGATGCACACATTGTTTGAGGTGGTGGGTTGCGAATGCATAGGATATGAGTATAACATCATGTTGCAAAGCAGCACACAATCTTGTTATTCCCGGTGCAAATTAGGTGGTTCACAAGGATGAGGAGCGTGAAAATAGATACCTTGAGTATCTAGAAAAAATGGAGTATTTGTACTAAGCCGTAAATGTACTTCTGATGACAACTATCAAGTGAGCCGAGCACATATATACTATGAAGAGCATCAGAATCAGGCATGTGTTGGGTCCTTGGCGCGCAAGATGAACGACACGTGCCAGGTGGTGCCATGAGTGGCTACTTCAAGAAGCTCCGCCGAGAGGTCGGGTGGATTAAAAAACATCAGGACTCGGTCTCATGAAAGCCAAATGCCTTCAAGAAATTGACAAAAAAAAAATCAAATTATCATATGGTTCATGACAATTCTGTCAACCCTTCTGCATAATGGTCGGAGTAGTTGAGACCTTTTGGAATCACGGTTTGTGCTTCACAAAATCATGTCCTCAATATTTCATGTTCGCTAAGCTAAGGAGGATGCAATCGCCAGCGCTAATCATATCATGGTTGCGATTTCGTAACCACTCGCTTCATGGCCGCTTGTGTCTTCATGAGAGTATGTCCTGTTTCCTCTTAGTGTTGTGATTTGTGACGTTCCTGTCGACTTGTACAGTTTATTGTGACCACTCGGCCGTGTCCATACTCGTGCAGATCCCTGATGCGGACCCAGGCGGTACCGGTGCGTCATCTGGAGGCGGACTACCAGCTTGGAGATGACCGACGACCGTATCTGAGCTCTAGACGCTACCCGGGACTTTCTGCACATTTTCTGCAGCACGCAGGACTTTATCGGTGGACTGGTCGTGGGCCCGATTTGCATGTTTTGCATTGTGTGTCCACCGTTCGATGTCGGATGCAAGCATGTGACCGGTCGTAGCGTCCGGCTTGTGATTCTGCACATCTAGGTTCAGACCACGTAGCGTTATGACATGTGTGCACAGAGTTACGGCCAAAACAGTGGTTTTGGGCCGGTTTTAGGACAGATCTTGCACTGCCGCATGCGACACCTGCCGTGCGCCGCGGCAGGTACTTATGCCATGGACCTGTCATTTGTCATCTCTCTCTGCAAATGCTATTCAAGCATTCAAACACTTTGCCTTGTGTCCCCTAGCCAAACTCTTGCCATTGCATGCACGACCTGTGACTGTCGTCACCGTCTGATCAGGCACTGACGCCTGGTCAACGGGAGTGTTGCTAGGAAGCTTCTTTGCATCTTCTCTTGGTATCAGAGCCGTGAGACAGTTCTCACTAAGCTACGCAGCGGAGACGCACCAGAGCAGCAGCAGTGATAGTCACCGCTATAGCAGATCTACTGGGGCCTGTCGAAGACATCCGGTCGCCATCGACGCAGCCCACACCCGTCATGTGAGACCGCAGCAGCAGCGTTGCCACCGTGCCAGCAGCAGCATAGCAGCAGAGCAGCAGGACCAGCAACAGTAGTAGTAGCGCCGTAGCAGTAGCGCCGTAGTAGCAGCTATAGCAGCGCGTTGTGGCTACAGCGAGTGCAGCCGCCGTCCGCAGCCGCAGCGGCGGCCGTGGCAGGAGTAGTGAGCAGTAGCAGCGGCGGCAGTAGCAGAGCAGCAGCGCAGCAGCAGCAGCAGCGGCAGCGCGCGGCGGCGGCATCGAGCAGCAACCGCAGCACGAAGCAGCAGCAACGGCATTGCGCAGCCGCTGCTACCACTGCTGCGCACGCAGCCACGCAGCTGCTGCTGCAGCTGATAGCGCAACTGTAGCTGCAGCTGATAGCGCAGCTGTAGCAGCAGCTGAGCAGAAGCTGCTGCGCAGCTTCCGCGTAGCTTCCGCGCAGCTTCCGTGCAGCCGCTGTGGAGCGGCTGCACGCTTGCGCAGAACCGCGAGAAGAAGAAAAGAAAAGGGAGTCGAGCCGACGTCAGCATTTTTGCCTGCTGACATCATCAGGTTTTGCTGACGTCAGCAACCACTTACTCACGTCAGCACCATACTTACACCTTTTTGGCCAGACAATAAGAAATTGCCAGCGTCTCAACTCCTCGAGAAACGCTGACGCTTTTGAAATCCGACAAACTTGACTTGTCGACCCATACTGAGAGGGGACAAGGACTCTTCGGACAACAAGGAGAAGCCGACAGGTGATCACTCCTCCTCCTCTTCTGGGGTCCTGAGCCCATGCTCGCAGGCCATTGAGGACCTGCGGAGCCAGCAGATTGAGATGCGTCGCCTACAGTAGGAGCAGACTGATGCCATCCGTACGTTGACTAAGCTTCTGCGTAGCCAGTCCACAGTCCCACGGCAGGTTTTCGAGGGAGCTGCCGGCGTCGCGGTCTCTACACAGCAGTCGGCTCAGGCACCCGTTACAGGAGCTCGACCTGACCCACCACCTCCTGACCTCCTGGATGATGAGCCACTCATGCTAGGCATGCCAGATGACTCCCCAGATCATGAGATTAGAGTTCTTCAGGAGCGCCTCCGTCAGCTGCAGACGGGCACTAGATCTCCTCGGTTCCCTACGGTGCGATCGTCACCCGACTATCCCGGTGACCATCCTCTTCTAGGAGTCTTCCCCGTCTCTCGTCCTCCTCGGCCTGCGGTTGCTCTCCCCACGGAGCGGCAACCTAAGGACTTAGAGACACCACCTCCACGGTACATCACTGAGGATGGCTTCGACTGCTGGGAGATCCTTTTTCAGGTCTGGGCTACTTCAGAGGGCGTTTGGCCCTACTAGCACAGCCCGTATCAGCCTACAGACCCAGCACAGGTGCTGACAGTAGCCAGGGCGATGCGCGGACTCCTGTATGCCATGCCACGCGAGACCATCGTCGACTTCTGCCCCTTCTTTGGAGAGCCCGACACAGGCACGGGCGTCGACCCACGCGGGGGTTGGGATCAGGCCTTATCCCTGCTGGCTGCAGAGACGCATGCCACCCGCAGCACACATTCGTGCCTTTCACTCTCTACGTCAGGGACCTGCAGAGCCTGTAGCTGATTTCTGGCGACGCGCCATGCGCATCTACACGCGCCTTGGGACCTCCGGAGGCACACAGGTGTGGGCGCTCCGTACGATGATGCTCGGAGTTCGCCTTGAGTATACTGACATCTTCACACGGTACAGCGACGCTGTCCTCGAGCCCTTTTCAGCCACTCTGCAGATTCTCCCTTGGGCGCATCAGCTCTTCCTCCTAGTGACTTCAGCCCGCAAGGCAGCCGTGGCCCATCAGGAGGCTTCCCTTGCTACAGCAGTCATCGCATCACCACCATCATCCCTCCTCTAGTCTCCTTCTTCATCCTCCATAACGTCCTCGTCATCCTCCTCCTCTTTGGCCCCGCCCACACCCACTCAGACACAGGGTGTTGCAGCAGCAGCTCAGGGGAAGAAGAAGAAGGGGAAGCGGGGACCAGGCCAGCAGCAGTCAAAGCAGCAGTTGCCCTCCAGTGGTAGCAGTGGACGTTCCGTTCACTGCTACAACTGTGGAGGCGCCCATCGCTACACCGAGTGCCAGCAGCCGCTCGACTGGGTGCGGATTACGCGTGGGCTCCAGGCTGTATACGCCCTCCGTTCCTTGCCCAGCACGTCATCCTCGCCATCCTCCGGACGCGTGGCGGCCACGACTTCAGCTGTTCCTGCTTCTCCACCGGCGAGTAGCAGCGATCCGGACCCACGCGACCGCACGATCGCCGAGCTCTGACACCTTCTGGAGCTCCGCTTTGAGGGAGGTGCGAGTGTGTTGTCGCAGCCGAGTGATTCACAGAATGTCAGTTTGTCTGTTCTTGTGGCTCGCGATGACTCCTATGGGGGGGCACAGTCAGCATGTGATGATGATGTACATGACCGTACAGATTGGATTCATGAGTCTCACCTTTGTGCCCTTCGGCGTTTCTCCCCACTTGCTGCCCAGCGTCCATCTGAGGCCGAGTGTTCCATTGCCCGTTGTACGGTGACGTCCTTCAGTCGTGACTCAGGTGGCACTTGGATCATTGATTCAGGTGCCACTCATCACATGACGTGTCGTCGTAGTGACTTCGTTGTTCTTGGCCCTGTTGCGTCTGTTCGTTCCGTCCGCACAGGCTCTGGTCAGTCCTTGCCAGTCCACGATGTTGGGGTGGTGCGTTTCGATGGTCCGTCTGGCCCCTTGTATCTCACCGAGGAGCTCAGTTTGCTTTCTGTACGTGCTTGCACACTGATGGGACTCTCTGTGGAGCACACTGCCGAGTCCGCGACTGTGACTACCATTGACACTCGTAGCGTGGTTCTGCGTGCCTGTGTTGTGGATGACCTGTACCGTGTCTCCTGGACTTCTGCTCCTTGCTCTTCTTCCCCTTTAGCTCGTGTTTTTGTCACTAGTCTCCTGTCTCCTGAGCACCAGCGATTGCTTCATCGCCGTTTGTGTCATGTGGGCTCTGACACTTTGTCAAAGCTCATTCAGACACAGCCCGCTCTCGGTCTTGATGCGGCTTCTTTCGAGAAGCCGCCCAAGACCGACTATCTCTTCTACGCCTAGGATAAGATGCATTGCTGCACCTACCCTGACTCTCGTTCATGCGCACTTCGCCCTCTTGAGTTAGTCCATTCGGACCTTCTTGGTCCTCTTCCTGTCGAGTCTTTGTCCGATAGGGGTCGATACGTCCTGACTCTGACTGATGACTTCACCCGGATGCGGTGGGTCTACAGCTTGCACCAGAAGAGTGATGCTGCTCTCACAGTTTCCCTTTGGCTAGTGATGGCTGAGCGTCAGTCCCGCCACACACTGCACACCTTCCGCTCAGATCGTGGCGGCGAGTTTCTAGGCGAGATGGATAGCTTCTTCGCTGAGCACGGGATTTTTCACCAGGTCTCTGCTCCTGCTACTCCTCAGCAGAACGTTGTTTCTGAGCATTGGAACCGCACCATGGAGGATGCGGTTCGCACTATGCGGTTTGAGTGCGGTCTCCCAGAGTCCTTCGCTTTTGAGGGCTTTGCCTACATGACTTGGGTCTGGAACCGCCTCTCGCACGGTCCCCTTCTTGACCACGTTACACCGTATGAGCTCTGGTTTGGCCACCGTGCTGACCTTCGTCTTGCTCGCGTCTCGGGGTCCCTGGCCTCCGCTTGGTACCCCGAGGACCAGCACGGGTCCAAGGTCTCACCGCGGGGTCGCTTGTGTGCCTTTGTAGGCATCTCCCCGCGATCAAAGGCCTGGCACTTTTGGGACCCTACCCGTCGTCGCATTGTTGAGTCACGCGACGTGCTCTTCTTTGAGTCCCTCACCTACCGTGATCTGACGTCGATTAAGTCAATGTCTGTCACGCACATCCCTACGTGTGAGGTTTCTTGCCGGATGGGGGAGTCTTCGCCTACGAGCATCCCTCGCAAGGCTGATGTGTCCGTTTGAGCTCCCTCCACTTCACGGTCTCCGGCTCTTGATGACCCAACGATCATCGTTGTCGGCCCAGAGACCTCTCTAGCACCACGAGCTTCTACCCCGGTTCTCTCGCCTCCCTCAGGTACCCATGATCCTACACCTGTACGTACTCCTGTGTCCGCCGGCACTCCTGCCTCTGTGTGTGGCCCTGCCTCACCTGCCCCTACTGTCACACCGAGTCCCGTGTCTCCCACACACGCATCTCCTAGCACGACATCACCAGCTCCCTTACCTCAGCTCTCCACGGCTGTGATTGTGCCCGTTCCTGAGCCTGAGGTGCGCTCTTCGAGCCCAGGTTACTCCCGTGAGCCTGGCAGTCGTCTTCAACCATTGGACTCCGGAGCTCGGCGAGCGTCTGGCCGTGCACCCAGGCGCTCCACTCGCAGCGTTGCGAGTGGTGACCCCGGCACAAAGGCCCTAGGCATGAGTGTCCGCACTAAGCACACAGAGGTACATCGAGCGTGTCCCGTAGGGCACGATCTCATCACTTGCGAGTTCAACATCGCTTGTGATGCAACAGCCGATCTTGTGGTCGTCAGACCTAGCACTAAGGCGTGCGCTCTTGCCATGCAGAGCTCTCCCTCTTTGGCGCCTCACCTGGGCACACTGAGGGAAGCTCTCTCATCACAGGATGCTGACGCCTAGCATGCTGCTTGCGAGGATGAGCTTCGCGCCATCCGAGAGCACGGATTTTACGAGCTAGTCGACCTTTCACATGGGAGGAAGGCTATTCAGGTCAAGTGGGTCTTTTGCAAGAAAGTGAAGCCAGATGGCTCACTGGAATGCCACAAGGCTTGCTTGGTCGTCAAGGGGTACTCTCAGATTGAGGGCATCGATTACACTGACAACTTCGCCCCTGTCGGCCACATGACCTCAGCTTGAGCTCTGTTCGGTGTAGCATCTCAGCATGACTGGGAACAACACCAGATGGATGTGAACAATGCGTTCCTCCATGGCTCTCTGGATGAGGAGATCTACGTGGTTCAGCCACCCGGCTTTGAGGACGGCAACAAGGTCTAACGCTTGCGCAAGTCCTTGTACTATCTCAAGTAGTCTCGTTGGTGTTGGAACCAGGAGATCACTGGCACCCTGACCCGTGCGGAATATGTACAGAGCGAGGCAGATCCCTCTCTCTTCATCCGCCGGACGCCTGAGTGGTTCACCGCCATCCTGGTCTATGTCGACGGCCTTCTGATCGCGTCTCCTTCACTGGAGGCCGTGAAGGAGGCCAAGGCCGTCCTCCAGACTACCTACAGGATGAAGGACCTTTGTCTTGTAGCGGTGTTTCTTGGCATGGAGATCATACGAGACCGCAAGCATCGTACTTTGCTACTGCATCAGGCCCGATACGCACGGGTTGTGGGGGAGCGCTTCAGCGACTTCCTCGGCGCTGTACCCACGGCTTCCATACCTCTCACACCCCACGGGCAGGTTGCCCTAAAGGTGGACGATCCCAAACAACTGGGGGAGATAGTGGATGTGACCTTGTACCTCCGTCTCATCGGATCTCTGATGTGCCTGGCCACTACCACATGTCCGAACATCGCATTCGCCGTCAACCTCCTTGCCCAGTTTTCGCAGGCTCCACGTGCTAGAGCCCTTCATGCGGCTATGCGAGTGGTGCGGTACGTGGTCTCCACACCGTACCTCGGACTCTTCTTTCGCCGGTAGTGTTCGGTGGTCCTTGACGGCTACACTGACAGCGACTGGGCCTGGAGCCCAGACGGACGCAGTCGCACCGCTTACGTGTTCCTGCTCGGTGGCACCGCTATATCCTGACGCAGCAAGAACCAGGGCTGCATTGCACGTAGCTCATCGGAGGCAGAGTATGTCGCTCTGNACCACATGTCCGAACATCGCATTCGCCGTCAACCTCCTTGCCCAGTTTTCGCAGGCTCCACGTGCTAGAGCCCTTCATGCGGCTATGCGAGTGGTGCGGTACGTGGTCTCCACACCGTACCTCGGACTCTTCTTTCGCCGGTAGTGTTTGGTGGTCCTTGACGGCTACACTGACAGCGACTGGGCCTGGAGCCCAGACGGACGCAGTCGCACCGCTTACGTGTTCCTGCTCGGTGGCACCGCTATATCCTGACGCAGCAAGAACCAGGGCTGCATTGCACGTAGCTCATCGGAGGCAGAGTATGTCGCTCTGTGTGCACGGGCTGCTGAGGCGGTATGGCTGCAGCGCCTGTTCCTTGAGCTGGGTCAGTCAGTTTCCGCCATTGTGCTTTGTTGCGACAACCAGAGTGCTCTTGCAATTGCGGAGAACTCTGGTGTCNGGCTGACTACCAGCTTGGAGCTGACCGACGACCGTATCGGAGCTCTGGACGCTACCGGGGACTTTCTGCAGTTTTTCTGCAGCACGCAGGACTTTATCAGTGGACTGGCCGTGGGCCCGATTTGCATGTTTTGCATTGCGTGTCCACCATTCGATGCCGGATGCATGCATGTGACCAGTCGTAGTGTCCGGCTTGTGATTCTGCACGTCTAGCGTTCTGACATGTGTGCGCAGAGTTACGGCCAAAACAGTGGTTTTGGGCCGGTTTTAGGACAGATCTTGCACTGCCGCGTGCGACACCCGCCGTGCGCCGCGGCAGGTACTTATGCCATGGACCTGTCATTTGTCATCTCTCTCTGCAAATGCTATTGAAGCATTCAGACACTTTGCCTTGTGTCCCCTAGCCAAACTCTTGCCGTTGCGTGTACGACCTGTGACTGTTGTCAACGTCTGATCAGGCACTGACGCCTGGTCAACGGGAGTGTTGCTAGGAAGCTTCTTTGCATCTTCTCTCTCCTAGATGTTGTAGAAATCCGTTTGGTGGATGTCTAGTGCAGGCTTGTTGTTCGAATTTTAGTCCGACCGGTGTAGCGGGAAGCTTACTGTAATCTACTTTGAATGGAATTTTACCCGTTGCGGTGGAAGTGGTGAAATCGTATGGGAGTTTGCCGGTCGTCAGTTTGACTGCCTAATTGGTGTCTTGCAGTTCACAAAATGTGCACAGAGGCTGTTTGAGTATCTGATTGGTCTGCTCCGCTTGCCCGTCGTTTTGAGGATGGAATACTGTTTGAAGCCGGATCCGACAACCGTAACGCATCATCATTCTGCACCAAAAACGGTAAGTGAAGCGGTAGTTTCTATCGCTTATGACGATACAGGGTATGTCATTGTGTCATGATTTGTTTTGAGAAAAGTCATGATGTTTCTCTTGTCGTGACAGTAGTTGTCGTCGGAATGAAGTGCGACATTTTGTAGAACCTGTCTACCACCACGAGGATGGCGTCATATCCTCGGGAGTGACACGTACTTTGGTCACGAAGTCCATGCTGATGTCAACCCACAGCTAAGTAAGAAATGGGAATGGTTGGAGTAAACCGAGTTGTCCAGCTGGACCGGTGTCGTAGCATTGCTCCAATAAGATTTGCAATAGTTCCACATTCAAGACATGACGACTTGGAAAATGAATAGTCGTCGCCAGTAGGCGTCGTCGAACCACAACTTAGATTTGTCGTACCCGCCGAACTCCTCGTAACCCTTCGCAAATAGTCTTTTTAGGTATGGGTCTCATTCGACGAGGAACATGGTGATCTTGGCCATTAGATCTTGTCTTTGATTCAGATAATCCAGTGGATAAGTTTTTCCAGGTTCGTACTCATTTTGATAGTCAAAGTGGACTCAAGGAACACCATCCATTAAGTTTGCCGACGGCTTAGATTTGGATGATTCTTAATATCTTTTAGGGCATGATGGTCGGTGAAGATGATGCATCGTTGGCATTCCAAGTATCATGGCCATGTCTTGAACGCGTGCACGACTGCAAGTATTTCTTTGTCGTGCATTGTGTAATTGAGTTCTGGCCCACGCAATTATCTCGACATGTACGCGACCGACTGCTCTCCAAGGCCACTCTCTTGGAGGAAAACAGCCCCGATTGCTCGATCGGACGTGTCGGTGGCCATGATGTTTTCCATCGTCGGATCCACCAATTGTAAGGCTGAAAAAGAGGTCGGAGCGTTTCTCAATGAGTTGAAGGCTTCTTGTTTGCAGTCCCTCTAATTCCACTCTGTGATTTTGTGAGTGAGATCGGAGAAGGGCGTTGAATCTTGAACAAAGACCTCGAATTGATTGTAGTAGTTATAGAAGTCCAAAAGTACCTAGATGTCCCAGTATTGGTTGGGTTGGCCAATTGGCGACTGCCTCCACCTTTTTGGGTCCATGGTGATCTATCCGCCGTTGATGATATCCCCCCAAATCTCGATCAAACAGTGAAAACAATTTGCATTTAAAGAGTTTTCTAAAAAAAAACCTCTTTGTAGAATCTCAAGAACGTTTTTAACATGTCCCGTATGCTCCTCCGAGGTGTAGCTGTGCTCCAGGATGTTGCGGAGGTATGCAACAATGAAGTCGTCGAGGTGCAAGGAGAGAATGTTCATTGCCGTTATGAAAGCTACGAGAGTGTTTTTTAGTCCAAACAACATGAACCAAATGCATCCTTCTTCATGTCTTTATAAGATACGTGGATTTGAGGATAGCCCCTGCGTAGGTCAATTTGGCTGAAAGTTCGGGCTGTGCAAAGTTTATGAAAAAAATTGTCTGCTCGCAAATGAGGGTAGCGGTTCTTGACAGCGATGTCATTCAAGACTCGATATTCTACAAACATCTACATCTCTCCAGTTTCCTTTTCACAAAAGACAGGTGCCACGCATGATGACGTGGGGTTAGAAAAACCCATGACCGAGCATCACGTCCAGCTGCTTCTTAAGTTCAGTCAGCTTGTGATCGCTCATCCGATAGGTTCCTTTCACCGTTGGTCTGCTGCCCTGCTTGAAGTCTATTTGGTGGTTGATATTTTGCTACGGAAGTAGTTATCGGGGTACTTCGTCGAGAAAATCCCTTTTAATTCTTTGATGAGTGTAGTAAAGGCTTCTTATACATGAACGAACTTCTCAGACGTCGAGGCCAATATGATTGCCCTACTGTTTGCTGTTTTGTTCACTTCCTTCTTCTCCACGTGGACTAGCCATGCTTTGAGATGTGTGTCACAGATATATTGTAGCCACGTTCAAAGATATCGGTTGGCCTTTTGTGGCTGTCGCAACTTCCTCTGCTTGTTCCACGTCTGTTTGTTCCCGTTACCGCCGTTGCATCGTGAGGCAAATGTTGTTTCTTCTAGTGATGCTTACGTAGACTTGTTAACTACTCCAATCCACTTGCAGATTGTATCGGTGCAGGAAATCTGGTCCAAGGTACTTTGTGGTGGCTCATTGGGCAAGTTATCCAAACCGTTACATCGTGCAGATGTCCGATTTACTGTCAAAGAGGTTCGCGATGGCAACAGATTTTCATTCTTCCATCAAAGGTTCTTCTTTTAAAAATCTTGTTTTGGTTAGCAAACCCAGCTTCCGAAACATGCCATTAATGAAAAGAATATGAGACACTCCTCCATGCAGTAGTGCGGGTACCATTGTGCCATTTCTACAACCCCTCGATTGTTCTCATAGAAGTATCCCTGGTTGGTCATCGTCGTATCACTCATAAAACTTCACGACTTCAGGAACCCTGTTTTGTGACGATGTGAGCCGCTCAGATGGACAATTGGTCGGTGTAGAATTTTCCAACTAGAGAGGTGTTTTGCAGTCTACTTGTGCCCTTTGCTGTTTCCCAAATCTTCAGTTCCTCCTTTTTGGTCTGCTAATGTTGTTTTCGACAATCACCATCCAGTACGAAGCTTTTTTTGACCGCTACTTTCCTTCGCCATGATAAGACTTGTGGTTTTCGGGTCGCCAGCTGTTGGATTCTTGGATCCCAGCGTTAATGCTGGCACTGCTGATGAAATCGGCTGCTACGATCATTTGCAGAAGGTCGTCCTGGATGCCAAAACTAGTGATTCTCACCAAATATTCTGCTTAAGGGTATTTGCATAGTAGAAACAGAGTTCTTTGGGGATGAGGTTGTTGCCGGTGATGATTTTGCAGATATTTCATGTATACTCCGCCATGCTAGACTGTTGAAGCAGGCATTGGAGCTTGTACCGTGCTTCAGACGTGACGCTTAAACTTCCAAAGTGAGCAAGTGTAGCATGCATGAAGTCGCTCCATATTTCAGGTGACATGAGAGAGTTTTGCTATGGTGAATTAATTTTCTTTAGAGGTATTGCCCGTACGATGAACAATGTGAGAGCGGTTGCATGAGCCGTTGATCTCGCGAGTTTGTATGCTTGCGCTCCATCAATCTCGTGCTACCATTGGATGGCCTTTAGATGAAATCCCCCACTCAAAGTCGTGCCACACGAAAGCAAGGCTGCGAGATCAATTTTGTGTGTGTCGTTGTTGAACTCAGTAGCATCATCGACCATAGACTCGTCAACCACATCCTGACCGTCGGCCGCTTTGAGTTTGTGAGATGAGGAAGTGCCAGTCAAATCTGGGGTTCAGTCGAGAGTTCGAGATTTTACTTGATGAGTACTACGTTGTGTGAATGGGATATTTGAAGCTCCTCCATTGCCATGTTGAGTTATTGGACCAGATGGGTGTTGAGACTTCCAATTTTTGACAGCTTCTGATAAAAACATCTAGTATTTTGAGCATGCCGGCTGGTGCCTCCTACTGCACCAGATGTATAATCGACGGGCAACGGGAGAGGCAAAGGATTTCCCAAGCCTAAGGCATCCGGCACAGGGTTGGCTGCCGTGTTTTTTGGTGTTTTGCCACTTGCCGCGAAAATTGTCCCTCTTGTCTGGTTTGTCTGGGGAACGTCGGTATGTGCGACTGACTGCTTGTTGCCGCTGGTTGCGCTCGTTGTGTTCACCATTTTCGTTGCAAGATCTGCAAGCTTAAAAAAAGTGGAGATATGCTGAAAACTCGTGTGAGGTTATTGCCGGGTAGTTAATGCATCCGTTGCCCTTCCAGTGCCAGTACGTTTTGATGCCAAGTGCAAAACGTAGGTGGTTCACAAGGATGAGATGTGGGACAATAGATGATTCGAGGATTTAGAGCAAATGGATAGTATGTATTAAGGAGTAAATGTACTTTGATGAAATTCATCAAGTGATTCTACCACATGTATATAATGATGAGAATCAAAATGAGGCATACGTTGGGTCCTAGGTGCTCGAGCCGAGCGACTAGTGCGAGGTCACGCCGTGAGTGGTTGCTTCAAGAAGATCTGCAAAGGAGTTCGAGGAGCTTCAATGATATCTGTGAATGGGTGAATAAGAATCCAACACCGTCCATGATTCAATCGAACAATATCAATACATCGTCATCATTCACGTTACTTCTGTC
The DNA here is from genome assembly GCA_023375785.1 of Penium margaritaceum. Lineage (NCBI taxonomy): Eukaryota > Viridiplantae > Streptophyta > Zygnematophyceae > Desmidiales > Peniaceae > Penium > Penium margaritaceum. The sequence goes on from SZWC01008767.1 coordinate 92,000, forward strand.
GACCCTTCTGGAAACTAGTCGGGAAAGGTGACCAAGACGCCCTCGGCTGATCCGCATAAAAATCCTGAGGTTGTCACACGGTCGGCTATGAATGTATGGATGGAAAATGCCCACTGACGGAGTTTAGGGACTCCTGTATGCCAGTGACATAAAAAATGTATAAAAAAGCATTGATGATGGGAGGAATGTTATGAGGCCTATATTGATTTCCATATGACATGGAGGAGAAAGTATGGAGTCTATAGCAGAGGAGGAAACAATGTTCTGTGGTTGCAAAGGATGTAAGTGTTATGGCGAGCACAACCTCAGATTGTACGCAAGTAAATGTTACGGAGGAAACGAGAACTAGGAACATATGGATAACTGAGTAGTTTTTCATGACGAGTGGGTGTAATCAAATTGATTGTGTCATGAATGTACAGACCATATGAAAAAGAATAAGAACAAGTCATAATTGTTACACGCACAGCGTGCACAGGGTTGCATAGTACACATTGAGTGAATAGAACCTTATGGTGTTCAGATTTTCCAGAAAATTCAATCAGCCAAGTTTGTTTTTGTTTCTGGGTTGCGTTTATGACAAACAAGCAACATGAAGATGTCAAAAATTGAAGATTGTGTAATGACTGAACACTCAATAATGGCTCATCCTCCTCCTCCACCTCCTCCTCCTCCTCCTCCTCCTCCTCCTCCTCCTCCTCATCATCATCATCATCATCATCATCATCATCATCATGATCATCATGATCATGATCATCATCATCATCATCATCATCATCGTCATCATCATCATCATCATCATCATCATCATCATCATCATCATCAACCTCATCATTACAGAGTTAAATGAATCAATAATCATATGCGTTGAATTTCACCTTCGCTCGTCACATGGTTTTATGCATACAAAAAATCTTTGACCCTTGATTCATGAGCACATCTTGCTTTTATTCTGCAATGGAAAAGAATAGTAAAAATACCTTGCTATAACACGGGGAGACAATCATTCAAGTTGTGATGTTTGAGTTAAGCTGGCCATGCCAAGGCACATCTTAGACTTCCATCTTCATGTTGTTTGGAATTTTCCCTTGTTTCAATTTTCACTGTAACTGATTTTTTTTTTTTCATGCGGGATTTTTTTCCTGTTTAAGTTTTGTACATATTCTTGAGTCCCATGGGATCTCTAACTGTGTGAAGGAATCAAGAGCCGTGTTTATCCTTGAGTTTGATCAAGGAAAATGACTTCCTCAATCACTCTCTGATCGATCGACTACCTACACCTAACATCGCGTACACAATTTCATTCCATTGTCAATCATTTTTACAAAATACATGCAACATCGAAGAAACTTGACCATCACTCAATCAAGTGTCTCATGATAGCACTCAAAACTCCATATGAGGGGTCGAGGTTTGGAATTGGCAATATTGGACCAAGGGGCCAATTCTGAAGTGAACATGAATTAGGAGGCTAAGTAAAGACTTTAATAAATGTGAGAGTAGAATGCCAATTATGCAGTGAGACTAGGTAGAATAAACTTTTGTGCTTTTCCTCCTGTCCATCCTGTCAATCAGGCATCCATGGCTGTGTTGTTGATTGGAAAATGTAAAGAAAAGTTAGGGATAAATTGAGTGATGGCAGAAGGTGCAAGAAGAAAGGGAAGATGTGAAAGCATGGAGTGAGGACAACAGCAGAGAGCTGAGTGAGAATGCAAAGAGATAGACGAAAACAAGGCTCAGGATGAGCTGGAGCCAAGGTGCACCGACAGAGTGTAACATAGAGCACGGTGAGAGAATGCTAGTGCATACGGTAGCGCCTTGATTGGATGAGCAGAGCTGAGCAGAGGAGCGAGAGTGACGGAGCAAAAAGTACAAAAGTGAGAGCTAAGATTGGATGGCAAAAGATGAGTGAGCGAGGAGCGAGCAGAACAGAGACACGGCAGTGAGGCAATGGAAATGAAGGCAAACAAGATAGAAAGAACTGTTTTAGGGTAAGTTTAAGGGAACAAGTGTCCTCTGTATATACAGAGGACACTAAAGCAACGGCTTCTTTCTGCTAGCCGGACGCATGTGACACATGTCACATTATAGGGGAATCACTTGACTATTGGTTGAATGGTCAGATGACCGAAGAGCTGTTTGGTCAAGGCAATTCTTGTAGGACTTGAACCATGATCTTAGCGCTTGGATTTCTTCAAGAGATAGGAGTAGTGAGGCTGGTCTCCACTTATTCCCAGCACACTCCCTGAACCGGACACATCGTACTGAGCTTAGTTGCTTGGTATCTCACTGTCCGAGGAGTCCACAGGAGGAAGATCCTCAGGTTTTCTTCGTGGCGGAGGTGGTCTTGGAAGACGATGTGGTTTGGGAGCAAACGCTGGGATTTCATGTCCGACCAGTCATTGTGGTACTGGGTGACGAATAGTGGGATCATTGAGTGGTCTGGATCTCCCTTTTTCAATCTGAATTCAGATATCGCGAACGATTGTCTGGATGGAGTATCGGTGTATTTTCATGATGCAGTGGAATAGTCGGTTAGTGACTAGATAGAGGAGATCTTGGACTTGATGTACCACATAGAAGTAGTCATCCCAGTAAGTGTGGTCATGGAGCTGAACGAAGGGTGCATCGGACTGTGGATACTTGCGCTCATCACTCATAAGGTAGTGGTAGGAAAACCAGTGCACACTGATGTTGACGGTACTTCAGCCTAGAGCATCATGCCAGGTGTTGAAGTTGGAAGTGTCCTCGTCGTCAATGAAGAATAGTGGGTTGTTTTGTGTGAGGATGACAGTGGGCCACGAAGTACCATGATTTGGGGGCTCAGGTCTTACAAACATGATATGTTTGGTCAGACTCCTGCTACTTTCTTGTGTGGGTAATGTTGTATGTGATTTGGAGGGTATTTTCATGCTCATGGACTTACTGGAGTAACCCCCATGTGTTGGTAGGCTAAGCAGTTACCATCCAGCACTCAAACCTGCAACTCAAACGTCCTGTTTCAATTCTCACGTTCCTATTTTATGGTTCGTCACCCACAGAGGGAATTTTGCTGCAACTGGCTTCTTTGCATCTGTGGGAGAGAGTGTAAGACAAACACCAAAGATGGGATCCAAAGGCTGGGCATAGGAGCGATGCCAGATGACACAGAAGGCAAAGAGTAGTTTTGCTGCCACGAGGATGCAGACGTAGGTGCAGGTTGATACAGGCAAGATAACTGGTCAAGCTTAGTCAAGGCACGGGTGAAGACGGATGGAGAAAAGATGATGAAGGTGGGTATAGGGGCGGATCTTGTGCGTGATGTGCAGTGACGGTTTGGATACAGGTTACCGCAAGATTGGAGGTTAACCAGTCGGGTCGAGATGCCAAGCAAAGGATGTGATGACGAAAGGCGATTGAAGATAATGAATGAGTTTGGACGCAGGGGCATGCTATTGTGATTTGTGACGTTCCTGTCGACTTGTATAGTTTGGTACCGTCAGTTTGGTAACATTCCTGCCAGTCGTGTCGATGCCAGGGCAGATCCCTGATGCGGACCCAGTGGTACTGGTGCGTTGTCTGGTGGTGGACTACCAGCTTGGAGCTGACCGATGACTGTCCCATAGCTCTGAACGCTGCCAAGGACCTCCTGGAGTTTTTCTACAGTATGTAGGAGTCTATCGGTGGACTGGCCGTGGGCCCGATTTGCATGTTTTTGCATTGTGTATCCACTGTTTTATTCTGGATACATGCATGTAACCAGTCAAAGCGCCCGGCTTGTGATTCTGCACATCTAGGTTTAGATGGCGTAGCGTTCTGACATATGTACGCTGAGTTACGGCCAAAACAGTGGTTTTTGGGCCGGTTTTAGGACAGACCTTGTGCTGCCGCGTGTGACACTTGCTGTGCGCCGCGGCAAGTGCTTATGCCATGGACCTGTCATTTTTCATTCCTCTGTGCAGATACTGTTGAAGCATTACGACACTCTGACTTGTGTCTCCTAGCCAGACCCTTGCCATCGTGTGTACGACCTGTGACTGTTGTCACCGTCTGATGGGGCATTGACGCCCAGTCATTGGCTGTCGCTAGGAAGCTTGTACGCATATTCTCCTGGTATCAAAGTGGTGAGGCATCCCTTGCTGAGCTGTGAAGCAGAGACGCAGCAGTGGTAGCAGCAGTGAGAGCCACAACTAAAGCCACGGTCTTGGGAGGACCCACCAATCCACGGTAACCAGCAACAGCACATTGGGGCAGCATAGAGACCCTTGCAACCGCATCACCACGCCACCACCACGGGGCAGCTAAGGGTTTTCCAACCCCCTCCAGCAGTAGTTGAGGCATGAGATGTTGAGAAGGGGTCTGTGAAGGGTCCCAGTAGCTTCACGCAAGCCGCACATACCACCCTCCCCGGACGTGAGAGAATGCAACAGCCCCATTTGACCACCACTTTTGGCATGTAAGAGCTTGTTAGAAATCTCTTGCAAAACCCAATCCATCGCTTCCACTCCCGCCTCGTTTCATGCCATGTAGCCTCCAAGAAATGAAACAACGCTCTCAGATCTAGATTTTCCCCCGGATTTTGGACTGAAAAGAACACGGTGACGTTTTGACTTTTTTTAAGGTTTGTTTACACAAAACCACAGCCATTTCATTCAACATCCTTTGGCGCATTATCGCTCCAAATTTTGCCTCATTTGGACAACCTCCATGCTGACATCATCATGGTGAGTGATGATGTCAGCACTAACACTTGGCCAATTTTTTTGCTGAAACATCATCTTTTACCAGCGTTGCAAATCGTCGAGAAACATTGACGTTCTGTAATCTTATCAGTTTGACGTCCCGTTCCATAGTGAGCGTTTACATGGCTCCGACCGGTGACAAGGGCAAAGGACCACCAGATCCCTCTTCCTCCTCCCCTAGGGTCATGAGGCCATGCTCGCAGGCCATTGCGTACCTGCGTAGTCAGCACGATGAGATTCGTCATCACCAGCAGCAGCAGCAGCAGTCCTCGGTCGGTAGTAGTGGGTGCAGTGTCCACTGCTACAACTGTTGAGGCGCTCATAATTACACCGAGTGCCAAGAGCCGCTTGATTGGGCGTGGATCGCTCGCGATCTTCAGGCTACATACACGTAGCATCTTCAGGCATCTAGCAGCACAGCCTCTGATCGCGTTGTGACCATGACTGCTGCATTTCCCGCTTCCTCACCAACAAGCAGTGGCAACCCGGACCCGCGTGACCGTACCATCGCCGAGCTTCGTCATCTTCTGGCGCTTTGCTTTCAGGGAGGTGCAAGTGTGTTGTCACAGCCGGGTGGTTCACAGACTACTTGTTCATCTTTTCTCATCGCTCGTAATGACTCGTGTGGGGGGGGGGGCACAACTGGCATGTGATGACGATGGACCTGAAAACACTCATTGGATTCATCAGTCGCACCTCTGTTCCCTTTGTCGTTCTTCCTCACCTGTTGCTCAGCGCCCGTCTAAGACCGAGTTCTCCATTGCCCGTTGTATAGTGACGTCCTCCGCTCATGATCCCGGTGGCACTTGGATCATCGATTCTGGTGCCACTCATCACATGACCAGTCGTCATAGGGACTTCGTTCTTCTTGGTGCTTTTGCGTCTGTTTGCTCCGTTCGCACAGGCTCTAGTCAGTCCTTTCCGATCCAGGGTGTTGGGGTTGTGTGCTTTAATGGTCCGTCTGGCCCCCTGTATCTTCCCGAGGTGCGTCTTGTGCCTGACCTTGAGCTCAACTTGCTTTCTGTGCGTGCCTGCACAGATGACACAGATGGGACTCTCTGTGGAGCACAGTGCAGACTCCGCCACTCTGACAGATATTGATACTCTTCCTGTTGATTTTTGTGCCTGTGTTGTGGATGATCTGTATGGTGTCTCTTGGATCTCTCCTCCTCCTTTTTGCTCCCTCGCTCCTCCTATTTGATTGTTTGTCACTGGCGTGCTGTCTGTTGAGCACCAAAGACTGTTGCATCGTTGCATGTGTCATGTGGGCTCCGACAATGTGTCCAAGCTCATTTGGACACAGCCCGCACTCGGTCTTGACACGGCCTCTTTTGAGAAGCCGCCCAAGACCGATTGCCTGTTTTGCGCTCAGGATAAGATGCATTGTTGCACCTACCCTGACTCCTGTTCTTGCGCACTTTGCCCTCTCAAGTTGGTCCACCTTCTCGGTCCTCTTCCTGTCGAGTCTCTATCCCATCGGGGCAGATACATCCTGACCCTGACTGATGACTTCACCCTGATGTGGTGGGTCTATAGCCAATGCTAGAAGAGTGATTTTTCTCTCGCGGTTTGCCTCTGGCTAGTGATGGCTGAGCGTCAGTCTCGCCACACGCTGCACACCTTCCGTTCGGATCACGGCGGCGAGTTTCTTGGTGACATGGACAATTTCTTCGCCATGAGCGGGGATTTCACCAGGTCTCCGCTCCTATCACTCCTCAGCAGAATGGTGTCTCTAAGCACTGGAACTGCACCGTGGTGGACGCAGTTCGCACTATGCCGTCTGAATGTGGTCTCTCGGAGCTCTTTGCCTTTGAAGGATTTGCCTACATGACATGGGTCTGGAACCGGCTTCCGCTCGGTCCCCTCCTGGACCACATTACACTGTACGAGCTTTGGTCTGGCCACCGTGTTGACCTGCGTCTCACTCGTATCTGGGGATCCTTGGCTTTTGTGTGGTACACCGAAGACAAGAAAGGGTCTAAGGTCTCACCGCGAGGTCACTTGTGTCCCTTTGTAGGCATCTCCCCGCGGTCAAAGGCCTGGCGGTTTTGGGACCTCGCTCTATGTCGCATAGTTGAGTCTTGCGATACGCTCTTCTTTGAGTCCCTCACCTACCGCGATCTGACCTTGATCACGTCGCTGTCCGACACGCACGTTCCTACATGTGAGGCTTCTCGATGGATGACGGAGTCCGAGCCTGCACGCACCTCTCGTACTACTAATGTGTCCATTTGGGTCCCTCCCACTTCTCGGTCTCCGGCTCTTGATGATCTAGTGATCATTCCTGTCAGCCGAGAGACCTCTCTAGCACAGCCAACTTCTACTCATGTTCCCTCGCACCCCACAGGCACCCATGATCCTGTACTTGTTTCCGCCAACACTCCGGCCTCTGTGCGTGCTCCTGCCACTCTTGCTCATATTGTCACACCCAGTCCCCTGTCTCCCACACATGCATCTCCTCACACGGCATCACTTCCTTCTTTGCCTCAGCCTGCACCAGCTGTGGTCGTGCCTGTCTCTGCACCTGAGGTGAGCCCCTTGAGCCCAAGTTACTCACGTGAGTACGACGGTCCTCTTCCACCATTGGACTTCAGAGTCTAGCAAGTGTCAGGTCTCGCACCCAAGCGCTCTACACGCAGCATCGCGAGTGGTGATCCCGGCACAAAGGCCCTAGGCATGAGTGCCTGTAGTGAGTACACAGAGGTACATCCAATGTGCCCTGTAGGACACGAGCTTGTCACTCACGAGTTTCATATCGCTTGTGATGCAGCAGCTTACCTTGTGGACGTCAAACCTAGCACTGAGGCGTGTGCACTTGCCACTCAGAGCTCTCCCTCTATGGCGCCTGATCCGGGCACACTGAGGGAAGCTCTCTGATCACAGGATACTAACGCTTGGTGTGCTGCCTATGAGGATGAGATTTGCGCCATCCGAGAGCATGGAGTTTATGAGCTAGTCGAACCTTCCACCTGGAAGGAAGGCTATTCAGGTCAAGTGGGTCTTTTACAAGAAAGTGAAGCTGGATGGCTCACAAGATTGCCACAAGGCTTGCTTGGTCATCAAGGGGTACTCTCAGATTGAGGGCATTGATTACAGTGACACCTTTGCCCCTACTGGCCGCATGACCTCAGCTAGCACCCTGTTTGGTGTAGTTGCTCAGCATTGTTGTTCTTCTATGCCCCATGGCCACTGCTATGGCTTGACGAACAGGTTGGGCATGCACTACTCCCTTGGAGTAAGTCCCCCAAACCTTGTTCGTGGTGCAAGTCCAAGCCAGATACCAGAAGTGTAGCGCAATGGATAGCATGTTGGACTTAGGGACAACATGTCTTGCGATCGAGCCTTGATGTGCGCAGGAGTATTTTTTGACCTTCCTACACAGGGGGAAGTTTCTTAGATATTTCTCCATGTTTGAGAAGAGTGCGCCACTTGGCGGTCAGTGGATGCGCCAATGGGCAGACTGGTGAGGTGGTGTGGAGTCAGTCTTTGACTAGCATCTCGCGCGAATGTGACCAAGTGTTAAGTGGACACAGTTGCTAGCAAGTGATTGCCTAGGAATTGCTCAGTGTGGAATCGTGATCCTGAGGGTGATATCTTCTCCTAGCTAAAATGTTAGGAGCGGATGGCAGGTACTATTGTGGTGGCCCTGTTTTCTAGTCCGTTTGCCTCTGGCAGGTTGACTAGCATGACTGGGAATTGCACCAAATGGACGTGAACAACACGTTCCTCCATGGCTCTCTAGATGAGGAGATTTACGTGGCTCAGCCACCGAGATTTGAGGACGGTGACAAGGTCTGGCAATTGCGCAAGTCATTGTACGTCCTCAAGTAGTCTCCTTGGTGTTGGAACCAGGAGATCACAGGCACCCTGACTCATGCCAGATATGAACAGAGCAAGGCAGATCCCTCTCTTGTTATCTGATGTACGCCAGAGTGGTTCACCGTTATCCTAGTCTATGTGGACAACCTTCTGATCACGTCTGCCGCCATAGAGGCCATGAAGGAGGCCAAGGCGGTCCTCTAGACTCCCTCTAGGATGGAGGACCTTGGTCTTGCAGTGGTGTTTCTTGGCATGGAGATCATGCAAGACCGCGGACGTTGGACACTACTGCTGCATCAGGCCCAATTTGCATGCATCGTGGGGGAGTACTTCAGTGACCTCTTTGGCGCAGTGCCCACGGACTCCACGCCTCTCACACTTGATGCGCAGGATTCCCTAAAGGTGGATGATCCCACACAGTTGGGAGAGACAGTGGATGTGACCTTGTACCTCCGTCTCATCAAATAGTTCATGTACCTGGCCCCTACTAGAGGCCTTGACATCGCCTTTGCCGTCATTTCTCTTACATAGTGTTTGCAGGCGCCACGTGCTAGAGCCCTTTATGCGGTTGTGCGAGTGGTGTGGTACGTGGTCTTCACAACGTACCTCACACTCTGCTTTCACCGGCAGTGCTCGGTGGTTCTTGACGGCTGCACCGATAGCGACTGGGCCTGGAGTTAACATGGATGCAGTCGCACCAGTTACGTGTTCTTGCTCGGTGGTACCACTATGACCTGGCGCAGCGGGAAGCAGGGCTACATTGCACGTAGCTTGTCGAAGGTAGAGTATGTTGCTCTGGGTGTAAGGGTTGCTGAGGCAGTATGGCTGCAGCGCCTGTTCCTTGAGCTTGGGCAATAAGTATTTGCCATTGTGCTTTTTTGCGAAAACCAGAGTGCCCTTGCCATCGCGGAGAAATTTGGTGTCTTTCACGCTCGCACAAAGCACATTGCAGTTGAGCATCATTTTATGTGTGATCTAGTGGAGCGACACGTGATCCCCGTCATATGGGTTGGCACTGACATGCAGCGTGCTGACTTCTTGACAAAGGCAGTAGCACACGGGAAGTTTTTGGTGGCCATTTGTTCTGTTGGGCTTCGCCCCTTGCCTGAGAGTGGTTGAGTGTGGGGTGTGTCTATGTCTGTATCACGACTGTTTCTGCACTCATTTTACTCGTTTCAGTGCTGCACGTGTATGGACATGCGTACTATCGGGTCATGGGGGAGTGTTTGATTTGTGACTTTCCTTTCAACGTGTACAGTTTACTGTAACCACTCGGTCGTGTCCATGCCCGTGCAGATCCCTGATGCAGACCGAGGTGGTACCGGCGCCTCTTTGGTGGTGGACTACCAGCTTGGAGCTGAACGATGGCCGTCCCAAAGCTCTGGACGCTGCCATGGACCTCTTGCAGTTTTTGTGCAGCACGTAGGAGTTTATCGATGGACTGGTCATGGGCCCAATTTGCATGTTTTTGCATGGTGTGTCCACTGTTTGATGCCGGATATATACATGTGACCAGTCGTAGCGTTTGGCTTGTGATTTTGCACGTCTAGGTTCAGACGGCGTAGCGTTTTGACATGTGTACGACAAGTTACGGCCAAAACAGTGGTTTTTGGGCCGGTTTTAGGACAGACCTTGTGCTGCCGCGTGCGACACCCGCCGTGAGCCGCAGCAGGTGCTTATGCCATGGACCTGTCATTTTTCATTTCTCTCTGCAAATTCTATTGAAGCATTATGACACTCTGAATTGTGTCTCCTAGCCAGACCCTTGCCGTTGTGTGTACGACCTGTGACTGTTGTCACCGTCTGACAGGGCACTGACGCCCAGTCAGCGGCTGTGTCACTAGGAAGCTTGTACGCATCTTCTCACATGCCACATGCATGAAATGAGGAGAGGGTTGGTTTAGGTGCAAGTCACCAAGAGAATTGCGATTTGAATGGGCGGATGCAGATATTGAGCAAACGAGGAGGATTGTGAGTAGTTGAGGATTGATTTTATGGATGAACTGGGCACAGGGATAAGCCGCGTGCGTGAGCGAGGAGGAGTATAGGTGTGGCAAGGGGAAGGAAAAACTCTATGCACCATGAGAAATCTGTTGTCGGCCCGGGTGGAGGCCGCTGTAAGATTGACAGCTAGCTCATGCAGGTCCTTGTGTTGGCTTGAGGTGCTGGTTTTCCGATGAAAGCGAAGATGATTGTTGATGATGTCTGTGCGCAAGAGCGGACCACACACACTGAGAGGGAAATTGCAGGGGCGCGGATGATTGCAAGAATGGCGGTTCCACCGAGCGGATCCTTTGCCCAGCAGATACCAGAATAGGATTGTTTGATGAACCTGTATGCAGGACCACGTGCGCTGAAGGATAATTATTGATGATGAAGCTGATGGGGATGATGAATTTCATGAGGGAGATGAAAGGTGGAGGAGGCTGCTGTAGGAGAAGAGGAGTGAAAGTGCTTTGGGGATGAAGGATAATGGGCGAGGGTGGATCTAGGGGATGACACAGCAAGGAGGCAGAGAGAAATGTAGCCATGAAGATGGTGCAGATGGAGCATGGAATGATGTATGCGGCAGCTGGAGGTGGACGGGATGCTGAGGGCGCTGTGGGAGACGGTGTCAGAGCGGTGACCGTGCCACTTGGTCAGGAGATCCAGTAGGCGTAGCAAAGGAGGAGCTGTAACGTGGAATCTACAAAGGATAGGGTTAGATGGTGGTCATGGATGGTGAAAGAAGTGGAGAGATGAATGTAGAAGGACATTTTGTCAAAGAGGGTGGCACAGAGCGGCTTGAAAGCCACTTTTAGCTGTTGGTGGTGGAGGAGGCTGGACGTCGCCGTGGGCGTTTGCTTGGAAGAACGGCTTTGTCACGGTGGTGAATGCTGCTGAGGCTTGAGAATTGGGCTAGGTGATGCTGGTGACATCGGCTGCTGATGAAGTTGGAGAAGGTGAGCAGGTGGTTAGGTGCGTGATGGACCATAGGGCACAAAAGACCTCATGTGGTTGGATGGGCATATGGAGACACGTAATCCTTCAGTCAATATTACAGCTATGGAGACAAGAGCGAAGACAGAGATGGTAGAGATGACGTAGACGGCAGATATGTTGGTAGGAGGCAGTTGAGGGGGTGCTGATGGCAGATGAAAGCAACTAAGACGGTGGAGCGATGACTGTAATAGCGGATACCAGTCAACGTTTCCTGAATCTTTGATACCATGTCAGAAAAAGTGAGGAAGCAAAGCGAGGGGACAAAACAGGAACAAGCAATGGAATTTGTGAAATAACAGAGCGATGACAAAAGGAGAGAGCTGAGTGAGAACGTGAAGAGTTAGATGGAAACAAGGCTCAGGATGAGCTGGAGCCCAGGTACACTGATAGAGTGTAACGTTCACAAGAACACGGTGAGAGAATTCCAGTTTAGAGGGCTGTGCCTTGATGGGATGAGCAGCAAGCCTGTAAGCCAAATGGTGAGACTCGATGACAAGAATCACACATCCAAAGTCGAGTATGAGTCCGCATCTGTACTCGCGAGTTGAGTTTCCTGGTTTGTACACAATTCCACAGGCCAGGGGGGGAGGGGATGTTGGTGGGGTTGTTTCGACCCTCGGTGCTTGACAAAAAGCTACTGATGGAGCCTTTGTTCCCTCTCCCCCTCAGTCGCCCCCCTCCTCCCCCTCGCTCAGACCACCAGAGGTACACCGTGCAAGACTGCCCGGCATCACTGGACAGTTTTGACTGGACCTTTGGCTGCCCTAGGCCTATCTTCCGACGGGCTAGGCTTTTAGCTTGTCAAATGAGCAGAGTCAATCGCTTTGTAGAAACCCCCACTTCACAGCGAGAGTCCGTCTGGCTCTAACTCCTCCTGGAGTCTAAATCCTTGCTCCTCCCACACCGCAGTCGGTTCTCCCTGCTCCATGGAGAAGCTGAAGGGCAATCCGGTAGTGTCCTCCGCAAAGCAGATGGTTCAAGAAATGTTGAATCCATGGATGCAGAATCTGGACAAGCACATGAAGAAATTGTTCATCATACGGATGGTCTTTGAGTACATTTTCATCACAGGAGAACCGCGGACATGGCGCACCTTGTGTCCCAAAGTATGCACAAACTTGGAGGGGTCCTTTGCAAGGACCAATGGCCAGACTAGCTCCATGTGAAAGCATGAACGCAACAAACACAACAAGAATTGGAAGGAGTTGAAAGCGATTGACGTGCAACAGAACTTGGAGAGGGCAACGGGTGTTGTTGCTGGTGCTAGAGCTGGGCCTGAAGAGCTGTGTGGACAAGGTGAGCTGGTGGTGTCATGGTGATGGGGCTGTGGCTGTGGGTGATGGTGGTGATGGGGCTGTGGCTGCGGTTGTGGATATGGTGATGGTGATGGGACTATGGCTGTAGCTAAGGTGCTGGTGATGGTGATGGTGATGGTGATTGGACTGTGGCTGTAGCTATGGTGATGGCGATGGTGATGGGGATGTGGCTGTGGCTGGGGATGTGGCTATTGTGATGTTGTGCTGTTGTTCCTAACATCATGCTTTGCATTTTTTTCTTTGTGGTGCAGTCGGAGAAGTATGTCAAGAAGGCCACCTTGTTATACATGGTGGCAACTGCTCTGGATCCTAAGTTCTGCTTGCACTTCTTTGAGCGGGTCCACAAGGTGAGGTGGTGGGTGTGTTTCTGGAGGAGGGGGGGGGGGGGGGGGGGGTGGTAGTGGTATAGCCATTTTATTTCCAACTTTCTGTTTCAGAATCTTTTTTTTCTATTTGAAATCTCATGTGGTGCTTCAGTTCAGATAGTTTCTTTCTGTTTTTAGCTAATCCCTTTGTGCAGCTGCTTGGCATCAAGACAGTGGTTGAGCTGGAGCTAAAAGTCATGGAGCTCATAAGACCCTACTTTTTCAGCGTACAGGCCAAAAGGAAAGCCAAAGTAGCAGCAGCAGCAGGGGAGGCAGCAAGGGCTGCATCAGACGTAGCAAAGGAAGCAGAGGACAACATAGTGCCAGAAGATGATTCTGGCGCTGGAATCCCTGCTATAGCTACATCAAGCAGCCATATCCTAGGGCTGGCTGCTTGATAGCTACAGCAGTCCTGCTGTAGCCACCAAGCGTGGATGCCAGAAGTGCCATAAGGTAGCATGCTAGAAGTGGCCTTAGAAGACCCCATAAATGACATGTTTGAGGAGCCAGAGGTGGAGGAGAAGGTAGTGGCTCCAGATACGTTGGGGAAGGAGGTGGGGGCATTCAATAAGAATGCTAGGGGAGGACAAAAGATGAACGTGTTGAAGTTTTACAAAGACCACCAGCTATAGTACCCAACATTTGAATTCTGCGCACTTGACATTCTGGACGTGCCTGCCATCAGTACTTTCAGCAAGAGAATGTTCTCGCTGGGAGGCTGGTTGGTTACATATTTTTTCCACTCTTTGTTACAGATCATTGTGAAATATCTGCTGTGTTTGAAGACATGGATTAATGATCCACCACTAAAAGAATTCCCAGTCCATCCCACAGGGAGCGTCTCTGAGGAGCTTGAAGAGGTGGAGCACAAGGAGAAGGCGGCCAGAAGGGCTGTCCAAAAATCAGCAAGGATGGGGGCGTAGCAACAACACTTGCTACTGAATTTGATGGTGGTGGAGGGGCCGATGGAGTACAGGGAGGGGGGGAGGACAGTGATGACAGTGGGGAGGAAACTGACAATGTGGAGGATGAGAATGACCATGAGGAAGAAGGTGATGATGAGAATGTGGAAAGGGAGGATGATGATGTGGTAGAGACGTTGTTTGGAAATCCTCACTTGAATTTTCAATGCCACATTTTTGGGTCTCTAAACTCACTTCTTGCATGTCACACCTGCCATTCTCATGTTGTTTGTGTCTGACTTCTAGCGCCATGGAACTTACGTTGCACAATCAATAGTTATGGTTGTGAAAAGGTGTGGAAGATGGTTTTGGTTACTTCACAAAATGAATATAAAAATAATATTGAGTTTTGTAAACATACCTTTTGTAACTACTTTGTAACCATTGTACTAGTGTTCTGAAAAAAAAAACACCATTCAGTCGCATGTTAAAAATGTAGGTTCTTCTTTTGCAGTGATTTTACAAGTGTTCTGCGGTTGGAGATTCGAGAAAATACTTCTCACACAAATGGTTCATTCATACCAAGGAGTGAACTGGTCAAAATTCATGTACAAGCTCTTTTCTGGAAGCTATACAAAGATAAGGGTAAAATTATACCCTATGCCTGACACACAAGCACAGGGAAGACACAGACTTGCGAGTCAGCATGACACACGATCACAAGTTCCGGGACTCGCAAATCTGAGCCGCGACTCCCGAGTCGGAGTCCAAGCTTAGACGCGGACTCACGAGTCCGAGTCTAGGCCCCGACTCAGACTTGTCGTTCGAGTCCTTCATCAAGAATTGCAAATCCAAACTCGTGAATACACTTGATAGGTAGAGCTGACCGGAGGAGTGAGAGTGACGGAGCAAAGAGGTCCAAAAGTGAGAGCTGGATTGGATGTCAAAAGATGAGTGAGCGAGGAGCAAGTAGAGCGAAGACACTGGAGTGAGGCCACAGAACCGAAGGCGAACATAAAGGAAAAAACTGTTCTGGGTTAAGTTTGAGGGAATTGAAGTCCTCCTTGTATACAGACAGAATGGCACAAAGCAGCTAGAGCAACGACTTCTTTCCGCTAGCCGGACGCATGTGAAATAAGTCACATTATTAGGGGATCACTTGGCTGTTGGTCGAACGGTCCAATCACTGAAGATCTGTTTGGTCAGGGTGGTTCTGGTAGGACATGAACCGCGATCTTAGGGCTCGGATTTATCTAAGGTGTAGGAGCAATGAAGCTAGTTCTTACTTGTTTCCAACAGAAAGGTCTAGATGGAGTGAGTCGCATACAAGAAGTCAGTGTCAATTCGTCATTTCTTCTAAACTTAATTGCAAAGTGCATTGCAAGTTTAAGACTTTTGTCCTGTTGGACTAGGTTGCATACAATGTGATGCTTGAAGTATCCCCACTCTCCTGAATTCCATTCTGATGCACTTCTTGTATTGGAGTGTAATGTGGTGGCGGCACCCGAGGTTTAAGCGATAGAAAGAAAAGGTTTTTTTTTGCACTTGAATTAGTGGTACCACCGAAAACTATGTGGAAATCAAGCAAGTCGCCGCTCCTGACCCGCCTTCACCTCTTGCCAACCACCAGGATGATGTGTGTTCTGCTTCCATCCATATCAGCCCGTAGTTAATGGCGTTACTTTGTGCCCCACCTTTCCCTTCATTAGTGCAGTTAGAAGGAGTCACGGAAGCAGCTGCACAAGCAGCAGCAGCAGCTATAGCAGCAGCTGTACAAAAAGTAACAACAGCGGATTGTACAGCTATTGTGGTGGCCCCTATAGCAAAAGATACACGCGTGGCCCAGGCAGAAACAAGCAACAGTTGGTAATTGCTTGCTTGTTGTAATGGACAGTAACTTTTGTCACCTCACTTTCTCCTTTGTTCTCCCTCCTAACTGTGCCTCTGTGCCCTTTCCCTTCTTTCGGAGGTGAAAGCTCAAAATGTGAAATCATGCCAATTTTTTCTTAAACACTTTTGAATACTTTTCTATTGAAATGGGTACTATGTAATCCAAAAAGAATAAGGCATACTTGGGGTCCTTGCCACGTTGAATGACTGCTTCGAGAAAATCTAATGAGGAATTGGGGGATTTCCCTAAGCTCCATGTGTGGACATTTTTGTTCATGTCTGCATGCTCACCACGTGTCGACCTCCAAATTTAGGCCATTTGGCCGAGGGCAGGTTGAGAGCCTGCCCTGACCTCCAGTGCTCTATTTCTGAAGGTTCCAAAAATTTGGCCACTTTCTAGAATTTTTGACAGAAACTATGACAAACTGTATCAATCTTTTGATACTGCTCAGTTGACTTCTCAATGCCGCTAGACTTCTACAGAGACTTGCTTAGGTATTCTAGAAACTCCCTGAATTCTTGGTGCGGTTTATTGCAGCAGCCTCTCACAAAGCACTGTCCCATGCAACGATCGACTAGTGCATCCATAATCTCAAGTACACATCGCTCTTGTTTATGCTATTTGTACATGTGAGCTAAAGCTTTCCGGCACTTGTCATCAATTTACACTTATTGCTAACAACAAATTATTCCATTACCCTAATTCATTAAATCTTCTTTTCCACTGTAGTTTCTAAACTACCTACGTTCTGCTCGATGTAACGCGTGGTATCACAGCTTATCTGTGCTAAAGGGGTAACAAATGATTTCACTGCTAGTCGACAACCTCTCACAAGTCTTTTGTTCATCGCTGTTGTCCATACATTTAGGGACCTTACAATGAAGAAGGTGACCAAGCAAAATCAGTGACAAGCAGCAGTAAACTAGCAAAGACTTCGACAATGTAGGATTGGTAGTGAGTGATTCACAACTCTGATGACTCCGACGGCCAATCCGGTGATGGGCCCCTCTGGCTCGGCGACCCCCTCACCTCCATCATTGCTCGTCGGGAGAAAACCTAGCATCATGGGAGGAGTCACCATCGGCAGGTTTGTATTAGTGGAAAACTAAACCAAAAGCTGTCGGGACTTGAGAGCCTTGACAGCCATATGCTCCTACAACTTACTAGCGATGGAGGAGCTACAGAATGTGCGCATGCACAAATGAGTACTCAATGAGAGGAAGCATCAACTTCTGAGCAGATGTAAAATCTGGCCAGCACTACCTGAGCCGTTTGATTGCACAAGCTCGAAGCCATGAAAAGGATGTGGCTGACCTTGAGGCCTTGATTTTGTGTGGCGCGGCATTTATCTCTTTGTGGTCTAATCTAAAGGACATCCAATGACAGTGAGATACCAGCAGATTCCAATCAATGTCTCATGAGACCATTCTCACATGGTCAACCGTAGGCGTTATACCTCAAGCGGATGAAACAAAAGTGACGAGAGTCGCTGAATCCACCAGAGAAATGCAATGAACTTGGACTTGCTGTCCTCACACATTTTGGAAGTTTAAATGAGAATTCCTAGAAATGGAACAAGCTCCAATAGCTACATCAGCAGTCGAGCATGGTAAAGTAGGCATGGTGTTTCCACTAAATCATCACCGGCAGTGACATCGCCCCCAACAAAGAGAGTCTTTACTACAACAAGGGCCTCGAGAATAATTTTTGGAGAGAAATTGCAATTTTCAGCATCCAAGACAACCTTCCGCACATGATCGCAGCAGCTGAACAATTTGACATAGCCGTATACAACTCTCGGATGAAGGAATTCAACAGTTTTGACACAAATGACACCAACTGGCCAGAGACATCTCAAGCTATTCGATGGAGGTGGAGATGTGGTTGACATCATCCAATACCTGAAGATCACTGGTTCCTTCAGGATAAATGACATCGGCATCTTTCTTCTCTTGGTGCTCCCACGGGATACATCTTAAGACTGTTCCCTATGTCGTTCAGTACGCTATTTCAGTGAAATGTTTGGGATTATGCTACTGGGCACAATGATCTGTGGTTGTTCATTGGCATTGCAATGCTGATGGCGTCCATAGCATACATGAAAGAAAAAGTACATGCTAGGATTCCCCAGAGGACTGTTTAACTTTGTGCAATTGCAGGAGGAAAATCTGTCTTTTTCACAGTCAGAACAAGTTTTAGTATTTTGTAATTTAGAGGAAGAACATGGGAGATTCCTTGGCCTGTTAGCTGTTGAAGCTGTTTTGTGTGCCGATGTGTAGCATGACACACTCAAAAGAATTTATTGATCATGCTGTGACTTATCAATCTCAAGCAAAGTACATTCATGAAGAGTATCCCTTCTCATTTGCACATGTTGCATGAAGAAGATTTCAGATGGTGTAAAGTGATGAGCGCCAGTGAGAGGATGAATTATCTGCTCAAGAATAGTGAGAAGTGAAAGGTTCTCACGCACAACATCACTTTGCAGCCACTTCATGATGTTCCCAGATAACATCTACATGCCGTTTCCATTACACAAACTTTCTATACAGTTGTTTTCTTGTCACTGAGGTACTTTATATGCCTTCACTTTTAGTGCATGTGGAATCTGATGCAGCAGGGTCTTAGGGGAATGTTGATCACTTGTCAGTTACCGCTACACAGTAACCCCTTGACTAACTTCACACATTTGAAGACACCACATAGGTGGATTAAGGATGGCAATGTTGAGCATGATGACATGAGACAAGCAAGGCAGCCATTAGATGTTTAAGTGAAGGTAGCCATGAAAGATGAATAGCAACAAGCTCTGTAATTCTATTTGAGTTATTCCATTTCTTCTTCATCAAATGCATGACATGCCATACATTCATGCCAACAGTTTTGGTTATGCCTTAGGTGCCCTCTGTCTGACCATGGTTCATTGGTCATTTTTCATCTTGCCAGATAACATGGTGCATGCTGCCAGGTTTTTTTTTTGCAGCAAAATTGAGTTGCCACCAGCAATTTTCCTGGCGTTACGTATAAGCTCATCGAAATCTTGGGTGATTTTCATATTCCACCCAAGCATTCTTGTCTCATTTTCGAGTTGGGCCATCAACCAAATCTCCTTTTCTCACTCATGTTACCCAATGCTTGCCAAAATTGTAATAGATATGTTCTTCCCAGTGTCGTGGCTCACACATTCCACCATAAACTGTCCAACTTTTCCTTTTGGAAACAAATGACAGAAGTATCCCTCATCATAGCCTCAAGGACAGGTTGTTTTCCCTTGTCATGGAACACCCCTTCCAACCACAGACAACCTCAATGTGTACGGTGGATACTAGTGCAGTTGGAAACACTAGTGTGTCTTGGGATGAGGCACTCATACAGCCTATNCATTCCATAATTTTGAATCTTTAAGAATTCTTTGCATTGGGCTCACAAAGTCTTGTTCCATGATGACTATGCATGAGGAAACAAGACCTCCAATCCAACCAGTGTGAATTTGTGGATGGAAATTAGCAACTCCTCTAACAACATTTTAGCGTTGGCTCTAATGCTAGTTTCCAGCCTCACTTCGCAATGAGTAAACTTATCAAGCAGCTCAGGGTGGTGTGAAACTTTGACCTCTGCAACCATTCAGGAACGAGTCTCTGATGGCCAAGGTGGTGTTATGTCAATCACTGTGACCTCTGTACTTGTTTCCACTCTCCTTTTGGGATGTCGTGATGGTCAGAAGCTACTTGAATAGCATCGACCTCAGCTGGCATGTCCTCACGTGCTCACTGTAGTTTTCTTGGTAACCAGCTCGGGGGGAGTGTTTTCTCGATGGTGTTGTCAATACTTGTTCCTGGCTCAGTTAGGTTGTGTTTCTGTTTTTACTTTCAGTAAGCTTTCAGTTTTTCATTTGAACATCGGAGCAGCTCGTACGACTATGGCATTCTAGCCAGCTGTTGTTCTGGAGTTGGCAGCTAGGTTGTGCTATTTTCCACTGGTTGGTTGGACTTTCGTGCTTCCGGGAACGCTTGTGGGAGAGATTGATTCCCTATTGGTTATTTTTCAATGGCATGTTGTGACCTCTGGCCTTGTTGCACACTCACCTTCCTGATGCAGGTGACTAACCACAGAGAGACGCTGCCACTGGTCACTCCACCGTCGCGACGCTACTACACGACAAGACAGCCCCTTGACAAGGGTCAGAGGACTTCACCATCATAGTGGTGTCCCTACACTACAGACACATGAGTTCACCATGATTGTTTCCACTGTTGTTGGGACCTTAGTCGTGGATGGCCGGGTGTCATCCCGAACCTAGTTTAAACCATTCTCTGACTGGTGCCACTCTTGACAGGTTTGCTTGAATTTGTTGGATGTTGGTTCGATTCTACCACGCACCAGGGTAGCAAGCAATAGAGAGCTCGCTGCTCACTCGCTCACCACCCTGACTGCCAAGACCTCTCTGCACTCTCATCCACATTGTTCTAGAAAAACCTCCGCACAAAACTTTATTGTGATGTGAGGCGTCTCGTACAATTGGTTACTTTAACCAAACATCTTGCTTTGACCACTCGACCATGTCCACGCTCGTGCAGATCCCTAATGCGCACCCAGCTAACACCAGAGCACCAACGCGTAGTGGTTCCACCCACCAGCAGCTGCCAGACAGTTGCCACGACGTCCCGGGTGCTTGCCCGGGTACTCTGCAGTTTTCTGGAATCGCTAGAGTTTTCTCAGTCGACTGGCTCTCGATCTTGATTTGTATGCTTTCTCATATCTTTTCACCGATTGATTCCGGACTTGTGTGTGTGACCAGTCGTAGCCTCTAGCTCAAGATTCTGCATCTCTAGGTTCAGAATGCATTGCGTTTGGATGCATGTGCGTGGAGTTCCGGCTAAAATAGTGGTTTTGGACCGCTTTTTGGACAGACACTGATGTGTGCGTCACCAGCCGTGCACCGCGGCAGGTATTCATGTTGTGTTCTTGTTAATTTTCATTTCCTTCTTTGTTACTAAGCTATTGGAGCCAATGAGACTTTGCCCGTCTCCCTAGCCTAACCCTTGTTGTTTCTTGCACCTGCTTGCTTGCTAATGTGCCAGATGACAGGATAGTGTCGCCACGTTAGCAGCAACAAGGCTAGGAAGCTTTCTAGCAATTTCTAATGATATCAGCGCAACGAGACCCCTCACTAAGCTCATGATATAGGCGACACAGCACTGGCAATAGTAGTGAGAGTCACCACTGCCGTCGTATCCTGGGACCCGTCGTAGCCGACGTTAGTAGCAACGACGTCACCATGCAATCGCCACCAGTGTAGCAAGAGGAGCTCCGGTAGTGACGAGCTCCAGCAACCACGCCAAGCGATAGCAACAGCACCGGGTGGCAGTAGCAGCTATGTCTGGCTGCCAGCCTATCCAAAGAGAAAAAGGAGGAGAAGCAGCTCATAGTAGCAGCTCGCGGCGGCGGCTACGAGTAGTGGTAACACATAGCGGCGGAAGTAGCTTGCAGCAACGGCAGCATCAGCAGCCGCGAGCGGCAACTGTAGCAAAGCAGTAGGAGCAGCAACAGCACAACAATAGCATTGCAGCTACTATACTGACAGCAGCAACAAAAATAGCAGCAATAGTAGCACCACAGCAGCGGCAGCGGCTACAACAGCACAGCAACAGTTGTGGTGGCCACAACAGCAGTAGACCCACCACAGTAGCAGCAGCAGCTTGCACAGCATTACTGCTACGCAACATTGCTTTTGTACATCAGCGCTGCTGCACAATTGCACAAATAGTGCATAGTCCTACGCAATAGCTACGCATGCACAACCTCTATGTAGTCGCGAGTAAGGGATGACGCAGTCACCCCCACTGGTCACACTCAGTCCACGTGACTAAAAAAACGCTAGCATAGAGTATTCCAGCATGAAAAATGCTAGCATTTTTCATGCTAGGGTAA
>SZWC01008768.1:57313-72439 GCA_023375785.1 Penium margaritaceum
CCTACTTGTATCCTACTTGCACCCTACTTGCACCCTAGTTACGCCGTAGTTGCATCCTCGTTGCGCCGTAGTCGCGTCCTAGGTGTATACTACTTGCGCCCTAGTTGCGCCCTAGTTGCGCCCTAGTTGCATCCTAGTTGTGCCCTAGTTACGTCCTAGTTATGATCTACTTGCGTCCTACTTGCGCCCTGCTTCCGCCCTAATTACGCCCTAGTTGCATCCCAGTTGCACCCTAGTTTCACCCTAGTTGTGCCTCGGTTGGACACTAGCTATGTCCTAGTTGCTGTTGAAAAATTACCCCTCCGCATGCCCAAGTGCGGCGCCGGGAGGCGCCGACGAGCTGCCAGAAAGTGGAAACTCCGCTCCGGCGGATCTGGCGACTCGACAATT
Source organism: Penium margaritaceum (assembly GCA_023375785.1). Classification (NCBI taxonomy): domain Eukaryota; kingdom Viridiplantae; phylum Streptophyta; class Zygnematophyceae; order Desmidiales; family Peniaceae; genus Penium; species Penium margaritaceum. The sequence goes on from SZWC01008768.1 coordinate 57,704, forward strand.
GCTCAGATCCTAAAATGGACGATTGCCCCATAAAGTTGACGAGTCGCTGAATCTGGTGGAAGTTGTTTCGCTCCTAGCACTTGTAGTTAGTGTGACGGCAACCTCATGGCCGTCACTTACCCAACCCTAGCTCCATCAAACGTGCATCGTTTTTTATGAAACAAGTTGCATTTGACTCGTGTCATTCTCCTAAGAAAGTTGGGCGCAACTAGGGCGCAAGTAGGGCACAACTAGGGTGCAACTAGGATACAACTAGAGCGCAACTATGGCGGAAGTAGGGTGCAAGTAGGGTGCAAGTAAGGCGCAATTAGCGCACAACAAGGGCGCAAGTAGGGCTCAAGCAGGGCGCAAATAGGGTGCAACTATGGTGCAACTAGGGCGCAACTAGGGCGCAACTAGGGCGCAACTAGGCTGCAACTAGGGTGCAACTAGGGTACAACTAGGGTGCAAGTAGCGCGCAACAAGGGTGCAACTAGGGCGTAGCTAGTGCCCAACTGAGACCCAACTAGGGTACAACTAGGGCGTACCTAGTGCATAACTAAGGTGCAACTAGGGCATAACTAGGGCGCAACTAGGACACAAGTAGGGTTTAACAAGGGCGCAACTAGGGCGAAGCTAGTGTCCAACCGAGGCACAAGTAGGGCGTGACTAGGGTGCAACTAGGACGCAAATAGGGTGCAAGTAGGGCACAAGTAGGGTGTGAGTAGGGCGCAAGTAGGGCGCAACTAGGGCGCAACTAGGGCGAAACTAGGACGCAACTACGACGCAACTAGGGCGCAACAATGGGGCAACAAGGGTGCAACTAGGGTGCAACTAGGGCGCAACTAGGACGTATCTAGTGTCCAACTGAGGCGCAACTGGGGTGCAACTAGAGCGCAAATAGGGCGCAAGTAGGGTGCAAGTAGTGCGCAAGTAGGGCGCAATTAGGGCACAAGTAAGGCGCAAATAGGGTGCACGTAGGGTCCAAGTAGGACACAAGTAAGGCGTAACTAGGACGCAACTAGGACGTAACTAGGGCGTAACAAGGGTGCAACGAGGGCATAACTAGGACGCAAGTAGGACGCAAGTAGGGTACAAGAAGGGCGCAACTAGGGCGAACCTAGGGCGTAACTAGGACGCAAGTAAGACACAAGTAGGGCACAACTAGGGCGCAACTAGAGCTCAACTAGGGCACAACAAGGGCGCAACTAGAGTGCAACTAGGACGTAGCTAGTGTATAACTGAGGCGCAACTAGGGCGCAACTAGAGCTCAACTAGGGCACAACAAGGGCGCAACTAGAGTGCAACTAGGACGTAGCTAGTGTATAACTGAGGCGCAACTAGGGCGCAACTAGAGCCCAACAAGGACGTAAGTACAGCGCAAGTAGGGCGCAAGTAGGGCATAAGTAGGGTGCAAGTATGACGCAACTAGGGCACAACTGGGACGTAGCTAGTACCTAACTGAGGCGCAACTGGGACGCAACTAGGGTGCAACTAGGATCAACTAGGGCGCAGCTAGGACGCAAGTAGGGTGCAAGTAAGAAGCAAGTAGGGCACAACTAGGGTGCAACTAGGGAGAAGCTAGTGTCCAACCGAGGCCCAACTAGNGACGTAAGTACAGCGCAAGTAGGGCGCAAGTAGGGCATAAGTAGGGTGCAAGTATGACGCAACTAGGGCACAACTGGGACGTAGCTAGTACCTAACTGAGGCGTAACTGGGACGCAACTAGGGTGCAACTAGGATCAACTAGGGCGCAGCTAGGACGCAAGTAGGGTGCAAGTAAGAAGCAAGTAGGGCACAACTAGGGTGCAACTAGGGAGTAGCTAGTGTCCAACCGAGGCCCAACTAGGGAACAACTAAGGTGCAACTAAGACACAACTAGGTTGCAACTAGGACGCAACTAGGGTGCAACTAGGGTCCAAGTAGGGTGCAACTAGAGTGCAGACATGGTGCAAATAGGGTGCAACTAGGGTGTAGGTAGAGCCCAACTGAGGCACAACTTGGGCGCAACTAGGGTGCAACTAGGGCGTAGCTAGGGCGTAACTTGGGCGTAGCTAGTGCCCAACTAAGGCACAACTAGGATGCAACTAGGGCGCAACAAGGGCGCAACTAGGGCGCAAGTATGGCGCAACTAAGGCACAAGTAAGGCGTAAGTAGGACACAAGCAGGGCGTAAGTAGGACACAAGTAGGGCACAAGTAGAGCGCAACTGGGATATAACTAGGATACAACTAGGGCGCAACTAGGGCGCAACTGGGATACAACTAGGGCGCAACTAGGGTGCAACTAGGACACAACAAGGGTACAAGTAGTACGCAACTATGACACAATAAGGTCACAAGTAGGGCGCAAGTAGGGCATAACTAGGACGCAACTAGGGTACAAGTAAGGCACAAGTAGGATACAACTAGGGTGTAACTACGGCGCAACTACGGCGCAACTATGGTCCAAGTAAGGCGCAAGTAGGGTGCAAGTAGGGCACAAGTGGGACACAACTAGGACGTAACTAAGGCGCAAGTAGGGTACAACTAGGGCGCAACTAGGGCGTAACGAGGGCACAACTAGGGTACAACTAGGATGCAAGTAGGGCGCAATTAGGGTACAAGTAGGGCGCAACTAGGGCACAAGTAGGGCGCACGCAAGGTGCAAGTAGCATGCAACTATGGCGTAACTGGGACACAACTAGGACGCAACTAGGACGCAAATAGGGTACAAGTAGGGCACAAGTATGACGCAATTAGGGCGGAAGGCATAACTAGGGTGCAGCTAGGGCGAAACTAGGGCACAAGTAGGGCGTAACTAGGACGCAACTAAGGTGCAACTAAGGTGCAACTAGGGCGTAACTAGGGCGCAACTAGGACGTAGCTAGTGCCCAACTGAGGCGTAACTAGGGCACAAGTAGGGAGCAACTGGGGCGCAAGTAGGGCGCAAGTAGGACGCAACTAGGGTGTAACTAGGGCACAACTAGGACGCAACGGGGATGCAACTAGGGCATGGCTAGTGTCCAACTGAGGCACATCTAGAGTGCAACTAGGGCGCAACTAGAATGAACCTAGGGCGCAACTAGGGTGCAATTAGGACGTAAGTAGGGTACACATAGGGTACAAGTAGGACGCAAGTAGGATGCAAGTAGGGTACAAGTAGGACACAACGAGGGCGCAACTAGGGCATAACTACGGCGTAACTAGGACGCAACTATGGTGCAACTAGGGCACAACTAGGATGCAACTAGGACGTAACTAGAATGTAGCTAGTGCCCAACTGAGGCGCAACTAGGACACAACTAGGATGCAACTAGGACGCAAGTAGGGCGCAAGTAGGGGCAAGTAGGACGCAAGTAGCGCGCAATAATGGCGCAAGTAGGGCGCAAGTAAGGCGTAAGTAGGGTGCAAGTAGGGTCTAAGTAGGATGCAACTAGGGCACAACTAGGGCACAACTAGGGTGCAACTCGGGCACAACTAGGGCATAACTAAGGGCGCAAGTAGGGCGTAAGTAGGGTGCAAGAAGGGAACAACTAGGACGAACCTAGGGCGCAACTAGGGCGCAACTAGGGTGCAACTAGGGCGCAAGTAGGGTGCAAGTAGGGCGCAAGTAGTTCGCAAGTAGGGGGCAAGTAGGACGCAAGTAAGGCGCAAGTAGGATGCAAATAGGGTGCGAGTAGGGCACAAGTAGGGTGCAACTAGGACGTAACTAGGGCGCAAATAGGGTGTAACTAGAGCGCAACAAGGGCACAATGAGGGTGTAACTAGGACGCAAGTAGGGCACAAATAGGGCACAAGTAGGGTGCGACTAGGGCAAACATAGGGTGCAACTAGGGCGCATGTAGGGCGCAAGGAGGGCGCAACTAGGGTACAACTAGGGCGCAACTAGGACGTAGCTAGTGTCCAACAGAGGAGCAACTAGGACACAACTAGGAAGCAATTAGGGCTCAAGTAGGGCGCAAGAAGGGCGCAATTAGGGTGCAAATAGGATGCAACTAGGGCGCAACTAGGGCGTAGCTAGTGCCCAACTGAGGCACAACTAGGACGCAACTAGAGTGCAACTAGGGTGTAACTAGGGCGCAACTAGGGTGCAAGTAGAGCGCAATTAGGGTACAAGTAGGGCACAACTAGGGTGCAACGAGTGCGTAGCTAGTGCTCAACTGAGGCGCAACTAAGGCACAACTTAGTCACAACTAAGACACAACTAGGGTGCAACAAGGACGCGAATAGGGTACAACTAGGGCCCAAGTAGGGCGCAACTAGGACGCAACTAGGGCACAACTAGGGTACAACTAGGGCATAGCTAGAGCCCAACTGAGGCACAGCTAGGGCGCAAGTAGGGTGCAACTAGGGCGCAACTGGAACGCAATTAGGACAAAACTAAGTGCCCAACTTAGGCACAAGCTGCGTCCTAGTTACACCCTAGTTGCATCCTAGTTGCGCCCTAGTCGAGCCCTAGTTGTACCCTAGTTGTACCCTAGTTGCGCCCTACTTGCGCCCTAGTTGCGCCCTAGTTGCATCCTAGTTGTGTCCTAGTTGTGTCCTACTTGCACCCTACTTGCGTCCTACTTACGCCCTAGTTACGTCCCAGTTGTACCCTAGTTGCACCCTATTTGTACCCTAGTTGCACCTTAGTTGCACCCTAGTTGTGCCCTAGTTGCACCCTAGTTGCACCCTATCTGCGCCTTACTTGCAGCCTACTTGCGCCCTACTTTCACCTTGCACCCTATTTGCACCCTACTTGCACCCTACTTGCGCCCTACTTGTGCCCTATATGCGTCCTTGTTGCGCCCTAGTTGCGACTCAGTTGGACACTAGCTATGTCACAGTTGTGCCCTAGTTGTACCATACTTACACCCTAGTTGTGCCCTAGTTGCACCCTACTTGCGCCCTACATCCATCCTAATTGCGCCCTAGTTGCGTCCTCATTGCATCCTACTTGCGTCCTACTTGCAACCTACTTGCGCTCTACTTGCACCTAACGTGTGTCCTATTTGCATCCTAGTTGCACCCTAGTTGCACCCTAGTTGCACCCTAGTTGCACCCTAGTTGCGCCCTAGTTGTGCCTCAGTTCGGCACTAACTACGCCCTAGTTTCACCCTCCTTGCACCCTAGTTACGCCCTTGTTGCGTCCTACTTATATCGTACTTGCGCCCTAGTTGCATCCTAGTTGCGCCTCAGTTGGGCACTAGCTACGCCCCCATTGTGCCCTAGTTATACCCTAGTTGCGGCTTAGTAAACCCCCACGTTGTACCCTAGTTATGCCCTACGTGTGCCCTAGTTGCGCCCTAGTTACGTCCTAGATGTGTCCTACTTACATCCTACCTGTGTTCTACTTGTGTCCAACTTGCACCCTACTTGCACCCTAGTTCTACCCTAGTTGTGACCTAGTTGTGTCCTCCTTGCATCCTTCTAGCGTCCTACTTGCGCCCTAGTTGCGCCCTAGTTGCGCCCTAACTGTGCCCTAGTTGCATCCTAGTTACGCCCTTCTTGCGTCCTACTTGCATCCTAGTTGCTTCCTACTTGCATCCTACTCGCGCCCTACTTGCGTCTTGCTTGCATCCTACTTGCACCCTACTTGCGTCCTATTTGTGTCCAACTTGCATCCTAGTTGCGCCCTAGTTGTACCCTAGTTGTACCCTAGATCTACCCTAGTTGCACCCTAGTTCCGTCCTAGTTGCGTCTTAGTTGTGCCCTAGTTACGCCCTAGTTGCGCCCTACTTGCACCCTAGTTGCGCCAAACTTGCGCCCTAGTTGTGCCCTAGTTGTGCCAAAGTTGGACACTAGCTGCGCCCTAGTTTTGCCATAGTTGCGTCCTAGTTGCCCCCTAGTTGCTCCCTAGTTGTGCCCTAGTTGTGCCTCACTTTGGCTCTAGCTACGCCCTAGTTGGACCCTTGTTGCGTCCAAGTTGCGTCCTAGTTGCGCCCTAGTTGCACCCTCGTTGCGTCCTAGTTGTGCCCTAGTTGCGCCTCGGTTGGGCACTAGCTACACCCTAGTTGCACCCTAGTTGCGCCCTACTTGCGCCCTACTTGCGCCCTAGTTGCACCCTAGTTGTACCTCAATTGGGCACTAGCTACGCCCTAGTTGTGACCTAGTTGTGTCCTACTTGTACCCTACTTGTGTCCTACTTGTGCCCAAGCTGTGCCCTAGTTGCGTCCTAGTTGTGCCCTAGTTGCGCCTCGGTTGGGCACTAGCTACGCCCTAGTTGCACCCTAGTTGCGCCGTAGTTGCACCCTAGTTGCACCCTAGTTGTGCCCTAGTTGTGGCCTAGTTGCGCCTTACTTGCGCCCTAGCTACATCCCAGTTGTGCCCTACTTGTGTCCTACTTGCACCCTACTTGCGTCCTAGCTGCGCCCTAGTTGATCCTAGTTGCACCCTAGTTGCGCCGTAGTTGCACCCTAGTTGCACCCTAGTTGTGCCCTAGTTGTGGCCTAGTTGCGCCTTACTTGCGCCCTAGCTACATCCCAGTTGTGCCCTACTTGTGTCCTACTTGCACCCTACTTGCGTCCTAGCTGCGCCCTAGTTGATCCTAGTTGCACCCTAGTTGCGCCGTAGTTGCACCCTAGTTGCACCCTAGTTGTGCCCTAGTTGTGGCCTAGTTGCGCCTTACTTGCGCCCTAGCTACATCCCAGTTGTGCCCTACTTGTGTCCTACTTGCACCCTACTTGCGTCCTAGCTGCGCCCTAGTTGATCCTAGTTGCACCCTAGTTGCGCCGTAGTTGCACCCTAGTTGCACCCTAGTTGTGCCCTAGTTGTGGCCTAGTTGCGCCTTACTTGCGCCCTAGCTACATCCCAGTTGTGCCCTACTTGTGTCCTACTTGCACCCTACTTGCGTCCTAGCTGCGCCCTAGTTGATCCTAGTTGCACCCTAGTTGCGCCGTAGTTGCACCCTAGTTGCACCCTAGTTGTGCCCTAGTTGTGGCCTAGTTGCGCCTTACTTGCGCCCTAGCTACATCCCAGTTGTGCCCTACTTGTGTCCTACTTGCACCCTACTTGCGTCCTAGCTGCGCCCTAGTTGATCCTAGTTGCACCCTAGTTGCGCCGTAGTTGCACCCTAGTTGCACCCTAGTTGTGCCCTAGTTGTGGCCTAGTTGCGCCTTACTTGCGCCCTAGCTACATCCCAGTTGTGCCCTACTTGTGTCCTACTTGCACCCTACTTGCATCTACTTGCGTCCTAGTTGCGCCGTAGTTGCACCCAAGTTGCACCCTAGTAGTGCCCGTGTTGAGCCCTACTTGCGCCCTACTTGCGCCCTACTTGTGCCCTACTTGTGCCCTTGTTGCGCACTAGTTACACCCTAGTTGCACACTGGTTGCATCCTAGTTGTGCCCTAGTTGCGCCCTAGTTGGCCCTAGTTGCGCCCTAGTTGCGCTTTTCTTACGCCCTACTTGTGCCCTTCTTGCGCCTTACTTGCGCCCTAGTTCTGCAAAACTTGCGCACTAGTTGCGCCCTAGTTGCGCACATAATTATTCACAGTCAAACCGGTCTCCTTCGTAAAGGAGGACACCGAGGGCTTTCTCGATGCAGTGGCCAAAGCCTCAGCAACACGTCCGTGGTAAGCCTGGTGGTTACAACGAGTCGGGAAAATGTTTCAAGAAGACATTCTTTTAACCCCTTTCTTGTAATCGACTAAGGCCGAAGCGGCAATATCAGGACCAAATCAATCCATGAGGTGAACCCGACCCCTACATGGATGATGTGAAGGAGGGAAAGGATGTGAGACCGGATGTTTCTACCACACACTGTAAATAGAGGATGTGTGGAGCAGGAGATAACGGTTTGCAAAGGAGTAAGTTACAAAGGCCTACAAGAAAAACAAATCACTTCTAATGAATCTCATTGAAAGAGGGGGTATGTTTCCCTTTCTTCAAAGAACTGGGAGGGTGTAAACCATCTGTACTATTTTGAAGCGTGGGGGAAGGTAGATATGAGTTTTACCGTAGGGGGAGTGAGGTTGTGACCATTGCTCTTTCTCAATAAGGAGGAACAGAGTGAAGCGGATAACAAACCATGCTAACCTCAAGCAAGATTTTTTCAATTGGACCTGAAGGAAGATCGAAACAAAGTTTGCGATGGATGGTCGGTAAGATATTTTTGAGGCCCTGCACATTTTGGCATTAAAGGAAATGGTGGGATTTGTACACAAATATTTCATGGGTTGAAGCACAAATGTATCTTTTACGGTGAAAATGCCGATTACCCCCTGTTTTGTCACCCTTGGCCCTCATTCGCCCCTCCGTCGGAGCGATAAGCCTCATCCGCCCCTCCGTCGGAACGATAAGCCCCATTCGCCTCTCCGTCGGAGCGATAAGCCTGATCCGCCCCTCCGTCGGAGCGATAAGCCTGATCCGCCCCTCCGCTAGTACAATAAGCCTCATTCGCCCCTACCCATGAACAATAAGCCCCATATACCCCTCGATCGGGTTTCGAAGTAGAACCATCGAAAATGACATAAAACAAGCCTAATATACCCATGGTTTGTGATGTGACGCAACACGACCAGCGGAACGGAACCTTACCCTAGACACCTATTGCCGGACGTAAATGCTTGGGTCTGCGTAGAGGCTCGGCATGGTACCGTCCCGACACCTGCGGCTCCCTGCTTAGGGGTGCGGTCGGCCACACATGACGACTGATGCTTTTCAAATACACTGCCCGTAGTCGTGTCATTTGCGACGTCAAACCCTTACATATGCTCTGCATATATAACTGTGGTCGTCGCATTCGACTACTTCCTTCTCCCGTACTCGAGAGTACACGTAGCAAACCCCCTTGCGCCATGTCCAATGTTCGAGATACGCGTCCTCTGCCACCGTTGCAGCGCTGGGGTGACCGTCCAGAACCGGTGCACAATCCTTTCAGTTTTTGGGGCAACGTGCCCCCCCCCCNCGAAGTAGAACCGTTGAAAATGCCATAAAATAAGCCTAATATACCCATGGTTTGTGATGTGACGCAACACGACCAGCGGAACGGAACCTTACCCTAGACACCTATTGCCGGACGTAAATGCTTGGGTCTGCGTAGAGGCTCGGCATGGTACCGTCCCGACACCTGCGGCTCCCTGCTTAGGGGTGCGGTCGGCCACACATGACGACTGATGCTTTTCAAATACACTGCCCGTAGTCGTGTCATTTGCGACGTCAAACCCTTACATATGCTCTGCATATATAACTGTGGTCGTCGCATTCGACTACTTCCTTCTCCCGTACTCGAGAGTACACGTAGCAAACCCCCTTGCGCCATGTCCAATGTTCGAGATACGCGTCCTCTGCCACCGTTGCAGCGCTGGGGTGACCGTCCAGAACCGGTGCACAATCCTTTCAGTTTTTGGGGCAACGTGCCCCCCCCCCCTCCGCCCATGGATCACGGAACTGCGGTGGCGGAGTGGGCAAAGATAAAGCGCGCATGGGACATCATCAACCCAAATACACCCGAGGACCCATACACCATGTGTTGGCAGTTGGGCATGAAAACACCCCATGCTCGCCCGTTGTACTGTCCACCCAATTGCGCGCCATGGATCTCGGTGTGGCCACTTCCATGTTCGAGGTTGTGATAAACGTCAGCGTTTCCCTATGTCTTTTGTGATCTTCACGACTATATGCTGGGCACTTTGGAATGAAGTTTTCCAATGGTTATTAACAATGTGCCAACCTTTTCCGCATTATTAGTGTGCACTTATGTAACAACGTGTCCTCTACTTTACGGTACTTCTATATGTTTTAATGACTATCATATCAGACAAAGCAGGACACATTTGTTGCAAAATTGTACCGTTGTACTGGGTTGTTTGGTCTCTACTATTTTCTAGTGTCGAGTAGTATGACCCCCTCACTGTCATTATACTCAGCAACATATTATGTGAAAGATATTCTCTTCAGCGTATGCTGTAGGGTAGGCTTTACAGAAACGTTGCAGTCAGAATAGAACATTTCAGGGAGAACNCGCCCCTCCGTCGGAGCGATAAGCCTGATCCGCCCCTCCGCTAGCACAATAAGCCTCATTCGCCCCTACCCATGAACAATAAGCCCCATATACCCCTCGATCGGGTTTCGAAGTAGAACCATCGAAAATGACATAAAATAAGCCTAATATACCCATGGTTTGTGATGTGACGCAACACGACCAGCGGAACGGAACCTTACCCTAGACACCTATTGCCGGACGTAAATGCTTGGGTCTGCGTAGAGGCTCGGCATGGTACCGTCCCGACACCTGCGGCTCCCTGCTTAGGGGTGCGGTCGGCCACACATGACGACTGATGCTTTTCAAATACACTGCCCGTAGTCGTGTCATTTGCGACGTCAAACCCTTACATATGCTCTGCATATATAACTGTGGTCGTCGCATTCGACTACTTCCTTCTCCCGTACTCGAGAGTACACGTAGCAAACCCCCTTGCGCCATGTCCAATGTTCGAGATACGCGTCCTCTGCCACCGTTGCAGTGCTGGGGTGACCGTCCAGAACCGGTGCACAATCCTTTCAGTTTTTGGGGCAACGTGCCCCCCCCCCTCCGCCCATGGATCACGGAACTGCGGTGGCGGAGTGGGCAAAGATAAAGTGCGCATGGGACATCATCAACCCAAATACACCCGAGGACCCATACACCATGTGTTGGCAGTTGGGCATGAAAGCACCCCATGCTCGTCCGTTGTACTGTCCACCCAATTGCGCGCCATGGATCTCGGTGTGGCCACTTCCATGTTCGAGGTTGTGATAAACGTCAGCGTTTCCCTATGTCTTTTGTGATCTTCACGACTATATGCTGGGCACTTTGGAATGAAGTTTTCCAATGGTTATTAACAATGTGCCAACCTTTTCCGCATTATTAGTGTGCACTTATGCAACAACGTGTCCTCTACTTTACGGTACTTCTATATGTTTTAATGACTATCATATCAGACAAAGCAGGACACATTTGTTGCAAAATTGTACCGTTGTACTGGGTTGTTTGGTCTCTACTATTTTCTAGTGTCGAGTAGTATGACCCCCTCACTGTCATTATACTCAGCAACATATTATGTGAAAGATATTCTCTTCAGCGTATGCTGTAGGGTAGGCTTTACAGAAACGTTGCAGTCAGAATAGAACATTTCAGGGAGAACGTACAAGTCAGAGTAGTTCTTACTCCATGTTGCAATCATGTGCTCACTTGCCTGGTGGTGGTTGAAAGTTCAGACAGATAGTCTTCTGTTCTGTTGTATGACGTGCTTCGATAACATTGTATCTCATGATGGTTGACTATGTGTCCCACTATTATGATATTCAGAGTGATGCATTCGCTTCAACGACCTCAACACTCATACCGCCTGTAACATTGCCCTTAGGACATTAATAACAACACTTCTCATATTTCACACTAGCTTTTACACAACTACGCATCCAAAGGAACCACAGTAGTACAATGAATTGGCTTGAGAAAATTCATTCATGGAAATGTCAATGCCTACACACCACACACAGTGAAGGTCGGATACGTGATCTCATCNAACTCCTTCCAGCGGCCACAGCTGCACGTTTTTTCAAGGAGGTCCACCTGACGGGGATTGTTTGTTGGGCCCTCCACTGTTGCAGTGTTTGGGCCCTCCTCAACCACGGTGTACTCACGAGCCACAGCTAGGCAGTGAAGCAGTCGGTCGGCTTGTGCTGGGGCCAAGGATGATTGCACTCCTTCAGCCTGAGCACGTCGAGCACAGAACATGCGCTGGACAAAGGGCAGGATGCTGACAAAACAGTAGTAAGGATACAGCTTGCGATGGGCAGCGATGCACGCGTTCCAACTCTCTACACCGTTGGAGGTGGTGTGCCCCCCCCTGCCCAGAGGGCAGTGGAGGCGTGTCCACTTCTCCAGAGGAACAACCCCCACCACAGTACCATCCTCACCCGGCCTGCCAAAGAGGTATGCGTAAGCAGAAGCACTCACTTGCCACAGGTGTCTGGTAGCCTTTTCCCACTGGTCGGCATTGAGTGCATGCGCGCACTTCCATGCCCAGTGAGCGGCTTTCTTGCCGTACGAAGTGCGCACGTTCTCGCGCAAGTGCCATGCGCAGTAGGTGTGCGTAGTACCACTCAAGTACTTCTTCAAAGCCTTCTCCAGACCCTTCTCCCTGTCTGTGATGATGCAAGTGCCCGGCAAAGCAGCAGTGGGATATGCAAGGGCAAGTTGTGCGCAGAAACAATTCCAGCTCTTCTCATCCTCAGTCGGTGCCAGTGCCCACGCCATGGGCACTGCATGGTCGTTGGCGTCAGAAAATTGGGCTAGCAGCAAAACCTGCTTGTGCCCGTTTTTCAGGAAAGTTGCATCCATGGTGAGGATGTGGCGACTGTGTTGGAATCCGATTGTGGCAGCTCCGGGCGCGACGAATGCCCACAGAAACGCGTCGTTCTTGTCCTTGTGCGCGACGGTGTGGGTGCCTGGGTCAACGCGTCTCAACTGCACGCAAGAAGTGGATATACACCGGTCAAATGTCAAAGAAGTAAAAACACTAAGCATGCTGCAGCTTTCATGCATTCGTGTGTACGCACCTCATCGATATATGACGGAAAAAGACCACGTGTCCGTCTTCTTGTCCATCAAGTTCTCCTGGGCTTGTGTCTTCGCGCGGTAAAGCGTGTTGTTCGAGACGTTGATGCCGGTCCGTTCGTGAAGAACTTGACGCAGGGTGGCCGTTGAGGCAGTAGGGTCGCGCTGCAGGGTCTCCGAGATTTTGCGTGCCACCCAACTCTTCTGCCGAGCCGGATTCCCACGGCCAATTTTGGGGACACACTTGTGTCCGTCCTCGTAGTGCGACACTGTGACATCACCAAACTTGGAAGTCACACGAGCGTGCAGAAACCAGGTACAACCCTTGTTTTTTGCCTCGGCGCACGTGACGTGGAATCTTGCAGGCTCACTACGGACCCACTTCAGTCCGAAGCGGTTGTCAACCGCGTAGTCCTCCATGAACGCCCGGGTGGCATCCATGTTCTGGAAGAACATTCCCGCTGCCAGCTCCTTCGGCGTCCCCTTCTGCTTCTATGGGTTGTGGCATGGTTCGTCGTCCGAGTCACCTGTCCATGCACGCATGTCAAACAATGGCATGGGAAAGGACTGGTTTACTTCACAGTCGAATCTTAAGTCAAAGAGGGTAAAGGTACCACCATCCACACTGCCTACGTGTTCCTAAGAACAGCAAACACAAGAAGTGTGAAGAGCACAAAGTGAGCATTACCAAGGTGGCCATGCGGGACGGACAGGACGCGACGGCGCCCCATGCTAAACCTAACCGGTCCGGCTTCCCGGACATCGGGGGACCTGGGAGCACGGGGTGGTTCATCCGGGGGTTGGTTCTGTGGGAGGGCGTCACACTCGTCAAACCGTCGGGACCACCAGTCATCGCACCAATCCCGAGTCAACCAAAACATAACATCCTCAAACGCGCCTGATGGGTCGTTCGGCGGTGGGTTATCGGGGTACCACCGCGGTGCAGGTCGTTCAGCAGACAGAGGACCGTTCTCGTGAGCACTTGGTCGCGTGGCAACGAGCCACGCGTGTTCCTGCAAATCCATCTGAAATGGTGAGTATACGGTCCCCAAAAACCCATGCTATTTATCCCATCTACCCTCCTGGTCAGGCTTACCGGTGTCCTCCACGAATTGGTCGTCCACCATCACGTATTCACGATGGAAGCAGCAGTAGAGGCAACATCGTCAGAGGGAGCGGTGACGCCGTCGACGACGACGACGCAAGACTGAATGACACTGGATGGAACTCGAGAGGTACCCTGCCGAAACATGGGGTGCGAGTGGCGGACAATCCGAGGATTAGTGGACACGTAGGATCAGGGCACTGTCCGCCCTTTCCCCTCTTCACACACGTCCTCTGCCTCTTGTGTGCATGTCTGAGTCGTCCGCCTGCACTTAATATTACCCCATGCATTCGGGGACCCACCGGCGGTTGAAAGGATGTGACAGCGGCATGTGCATGGCAGCTCGTCAAGGCGTGCCGCGGAAGTTGCGACACAGGCAGCTGTCGGATAGTCCAGCGGCGCAATGTAATTAGCCGGTTACCGCTTGCTGCGCTGGCCATACCGTTGTTAGGCTCGGTATCACGTTTCGATGACTGTGCATGAACCTTGCCAGCTTACGGACGACGATGGCGCAGGGGGTGTTTCGATGTGACGAGGATACTGCATGTGCGGTTAATACGGCCATGCGGACCTGCGGTCTGAGGATTGACGGGTTTCCGGTCTCGTTGACATATGATGACAATGAAAGCATACCCCCATAAAAAGAGCACATGAAGCATGGTGAACCCCACATTTTGGACAACCGAAATGTTTGCATCGTCGACATCATACAAATCCACAGGTGTCGAGTATTTGCATGCCGCCCGGTTGTACGAAATGAGGAGCAAATCATCGGAAAACTGAAATAATGATACCAAGACACCCCTCTCCACAACAAACATGAACCATATACCGTCACATGACGAGTTCGAAAATTCCACGGGGTATATGGGGCTTATTGTTCATGGGTAGGGGCGAATGAGGCTTATCGTGCTAGCGAAGGAGCGGATCAGGCTTATCGCTCCGACGGAGGGGCGGATCAGGCTTATCGCTCCGACAGAGGGGCGAATGGGGCTTATCGTTCCGACGGAGGGGCAGATGAGGCTTATCGCTCCGACGGAGGGGCGGATGGGGCTTATTGTGCGAAACTTGGGGTATATAGTCACTCCACCCTATCATTTACCATGATTTAAATTTTTTGAAGAAAGGTTATTTGCATGGATCGATCAC
>SZWC01008769.1:1251-24282 GCA_023375785.1 Penium margaritaceum
TGAGAAACTGCTAGGAAGCTTCCTAGCCTTGCTGCTGCTGACGTGGCGACACTGTCCAGTCAGCTGATGCACTAGCAAGCAGGCAGGTGCAAGAAACAGCAAGGATCAGGCTAGGGAGACGCGCAAAGTCTCATAAGCTTCAATAGCTTAGTAAATGCAGAGAGAAATGACAAATGACAGGTCCAGGGCATAAATACCTGCCGCGGCGCACAGCGGGTGTCGCACGCGGCAGTCCTAGATCTGTCCTAAAACCGGCCTAAAACCACTGTTTTGGCCGTAACTCTACGCACACATGTCAGAATCCTGCGCCGTCTGAACCTAGACGTGCAGAATCAAAAGACGCACGCAACGACTGGTCACATGCATGCATCCATCGACTGACAGCGAGTATATAATGCAAAAACATGCAAATGGGTCTCATGCCCAGTCCGCCGAAAGGCGCCTGCAAGACGTAGAAGGCACAGCAAGGAGTCCCGGTGACATCTGGGGCTCTGGAGCAGTGGTCGGTCACCTCCAGACGGGTAGGCCGCCGCCTGTCGTCGCGCCGGTGTCACCAGGGCCACCTGCCTCAGGGATCTGCACGAATATGGACACGGCCGAGTGGTCACAGTAAACTGTACAGAGACGGCACAAATCACAACAGGTTTGAGGGTTTATTTTTGCACGGGCACCTGTTGGGCCCCGTGGTAGCGGGGCCCAGCAGGTTCCCTTTGAACGCTGGGGAGTCTCGGATCCCCAATGCAAACTCCCGGCAAACCACTCAAAAAAAATTACAAACCATTCTATTAAGGAGTTTGTGATAATTGGGTAGGAAATTGTGACGTCAGCATGTCAACGCCGCATCCGTGCGACGTCGACATGCTATCTTTGGACAAACGAGAGGGGTATATCGTTTATTTTCTACGTCAGGATTTTTACGTCCTTGAAAAAGGGGCGATTCAGGCTTATTGTTCTGGCAAAGGAACAAATGAGGCTTATCGTTCTGTCGGAGGGGTGGATGAGGCTTATCATTCCGATGGAGGGGCGGATGGGGTTTATCGTTCTGGTGGAGGGGCGGACGGGATTTATTGTTCCGACGGAGGGGCGGATGGGGCTCATTGTCCGAAACGAGGGGTATATGGTGATTTCGCCCGGGTGAATGTAATGTTGCTTACGCCAGAGGTGTAACAAATTGGTACGGGAAGCTTGGCCCACTGGGCCAAAACCGCGGTGATTGAGGATCTCCGACCCTCAACCTATCCCGACGAATCGCCCACAGTCCAGGACCCGTTCAAGCCATGAGGAGAGGCCGGTCCGCGCTACACTCCTCCCACCTAGGAGTGGACCCGCCTTCGGTGTCCACAGCGGGACTCGAACCCTGGCGCTCTAATACCAATGTAACGAATTGGTAGCTGAAGCTTGGTCCACTGGGCCAAAACCGCGGTGATTGAGGGTCTCCGACCCTCAACCCATCCCGACCAATCGCCCACAGTCCAGGACCCGTTCAAGCCATGAGGATAGGCCGGCCCGCGCTACAAGAGGAGGGGCTACGTGTGAATTTCCTGCCCTGCTCAGCCGGCGAGGCTTCTGCCGAAGGCTTCGGGGCGGAGCGGGCTGGTGTTTCCACTTGCCAGCGTTTTCCGTTGGGCTGAGTTGACTACGCGACGGTTTGAACGTCGAGCTCAAGCAGGCTGCTGGCATTTCCGAGGGCCGATCTGGCGGGCCTGCAAGACAAATCGTGCTGCTGCTTCTGAAATGTCTTGTGCAACGTCCTCGATTTCGTCTGGCGAGCGCGCGACACAATCGGGAGATCGTAGGATTTATCCTCGTCGAATATTTATAGAGTCGAAGATTAGGCAAACCCATGAGTCAGCTCTCAAAACCCCCTCGAAAGTCCGTCCATGTCTCCGCAAAAGTTCAGTTTTGCGATACCCGCGACGACGACGTCCACCAAAAAAGCAGTGGAGAGCTCGGTGTGTGCGGAGACTTCTATGCTTATGGTGCCCATAAGCACCGCTTTACCTTGGCTGCCGCCGCGACTGTGGTGGCACATCGTTTATGACGGACCCCCTCATGTCACTTCTGGTCATGTCATCAGATGTCCCATATCTTCCTGGACGCGCACCGTTATGAGATGCTTGAGGCGAACCATGCTCTCACATGGTGACGGCGGTGGCTATGGCGACGGCAGACCATGGTTTGCTGCTGACGCGATGTGATCGCATCAGCACGGGCAGGCATGCCATGGTCAGCACGGCCTCCCACGCCGCCATCTCCCTTGGGCTTGCCCACGTCGGAACTCTCCGCACCCGATAAACATCGCCACCACGTTGTGGAAGGAACGTAGTGGCTCCCACAACGTTTACCGCTGGACGACCCCACCCACAACCGGAGATCTGGCGCACGCCATGGCGACGACAATCTCAGACGTAGGCCTAGAGGCTGGCGAGTACTGCGGCAGCCCTTCTCGCGCTTTCGAAGAAGAGGAAGAGGGTGAGCACGTGTCTCCGTCTCGGCTGCACCCGGACGGAAGCCCAAGCCCGCGAGCCTCCAAGCCCCAAGACTGGTGTAGTCCACCTCCACATTACAACGACTACCCTCCCGATAGCCGCTGGCACGAGCAGCAGGGGAAGACGCAAAGCCAGAAGCAACAGCAGCAGCAGGAGCAGAAGCAGAAACATCAGCAGCCACCGCGGCCCACTCGCGCCACTTTCCGGAATCACCGCGACTGTGAGGACTACGACGATTACTGTGATGACCACTACGATGACCGGAGGCCGCGCAGAAAGCCCGAAGTTCAAGGCGACTTCCACGACAAGAATGAACTCACAGATTTGTCGCGATGTGCGGAGCCCTCACAAAGCTCCGGTCCCGCTCGAGGCAGCCACGCAGAAAGAGGGGATAATGAGCCGGTCAAGTCTGATAAGGGGAAGGGCCCCTCCGGTCGGCCAGCCGCAACGTTCCGCTCTTTCCGTACGTTTCGGTCGCAACCAGAACCAGCCGCACCCTCCGACCTTACGAGGAAGCCGCAGCCGACCGGGGAGGAAGCTTCACCGCCAACGCCCCGGCCTGACAAGCTGGCGGGCCCGTCGTTCTTGTCCCGCGTGAGGGCGGTGAATGGGGAGGAGCGAGGAGGGGAGGAGGAGGGGGACGAGAGACCACCCGCCGCCGCTTCTTGTTCTGCGGCGCCTTCTGAGTTGACAGCTGAGAGATCCGCTGCGCCGGTTGCTGCCCCTGCCGCGTGTGGCCTTGCTTCTCTCGCGGACAGGTATGACGTCGATGAAGGAGAGATTGTGAATGACCTGGAAGAGGGGGAAGAGCTGCCGATTCCGCCGTTTCGCTCGCCCAGCCCTCCAGCGGCACAGGCAGGAGCGGCGGTCACGGCATATGCAAAGGATGAGTCCGGAGAGGTGTGCCGTGGGTGGGAGGAGAGGAAGGGTGCAGCAGAAGGGCTGGGGAGGACCAGGACGTTTGGTGCGGCGTCTATTCAAAAGGGCTCGGGCAAGGAGGAGGGATTGGACGCTGGGGGTTCAACCTTGGAGCGGCCTGCAGCTGGGCCGCGTGTGAGGAGCTTCAACTCGCTGAACTGGCTGGGAGCAGAGAGCAGGGTGGCTGCGGACGGTGCTGTCCCGGACAGGCGGAAGAGGACAAGCGCCGGCAAGGTTGCGGAGGATGGAGCTGCTCAAGTGGATGCTGGGAGGATGAAGGCGGAGGGTGCCCGCGATGGGGGAGAGGACGGGCTTGGTCGGGGATCAGTGTCCATGACTGAGGAGAATGAGGAGGGGGATGAGAAGAAGGCTGCCAGCAGCAGGAAGGAGGAGCTGGAGAGGAAGCTGCGGCAGAAGCTTCTGGAACAGAGCAAGTGGCGAAGGGTGGCTCCAGAGGGAGGACATGAAGAGGGGGAACATTTGGGCAAGGGGTATGAGAAGGAAGGGGGTAGAAGTGGGAGCGGGCATGCAACAGGGAAGGCTTTGAGCAGAGATTTGAGCAGAGGAAATGGCATGAGCAGGGAGAATGGGCCCTTGGATGAGAAGAAGGAATCTTGGACAAGTCAGGATCGGCGCCCCACAGTCGGTCCAAGAGAGCTGGAGAGTCAAGAAGGTGGACAACATGCGGTCAAGGGTGTCAACCTGAGAGGGAGCCCTGACTGTGCAGAAGAGGCGCAGCACTTGCGCCGGTGCGACAGCCGGTCTTCTGGAGGAATTGTCGATGCTGCAGAGGAAGATGGAGGACGGCCGGCTCCCGTGACTAAGGCCCGAGAGGTCGGACTGAATGGGCAAGGGAAAGTAGTGCCTGCTGAGGAGGAGGAAGAGGAGGAAGAGGATGGCGAGTTTCATGCTGATGACATGTGTCAAGAAGTGGGCCCTGCTCATTCTGGGGATGAGGACTGGGACTTGGAACACTCGAGGGAGGCTGGCGGAAGACAGGGAGGTGTTAGAGGCCTGGACGGAGAGAATGGGAGGGAAATGGAGCGGGAAAAGGGGCCAGGTTTGTGGTCGGGGAGGGAGAAGGCAAGATTGGGTGGCAGGGACTCGTCGAGGGAATGGCATAGGGGGGAAGGGGAGCTGTCGTCAGGGAGGTGTGGGTGGAAGGAACGGGAGCTGCAGGTGGAGGGAGGTGACAGGCGGGAGAGAGATGGGCATAGGTTCGAGGAAGGCAGGGAGGGAGTGAAGAGCAAGCCCGTGCGATCGTTTTCAGCGCGTACCTTTCAGAGCAGTCAGCAAACGGGCACAGCAGGCGCTATGCGGAATGCACAATTTGACAAGACCTTGGGGCCAGATGGAGACGACAGACACATTGATTATCCTCAAAGACGACACTGGGGTGAAAATGATCGGGGAAATGACTGGCAGGACAGCAAGCCGGGTGCGAAGAAGTCTGAGAGGGAAGGTCGCTCTCACGAACGGTCTCAGCGGCGTGAGAGGGGTTCGCAGGCGTACCAGGCTGAGCAGCACAGTTGGCAGGATGGCGGTGAGGATCGGTGGCAAGGCGAATGGGAGCACGGCCAAGAGCCTTGGATTGATGCACAGCAGACGCAGCAGGAGCAGCAGCAGCAGCAGCAGCAACAGGTAGTGCCTCTGCCTCATCAGCAGTTGAAAGAGCAGCAGAATTGGCATGAGCAGCAGGAGCCTGAGCCCCAGCAGCAGCAGCAGCAGCAGCAGCAGCAGCAGCAGCAGCAGCAGCAGCAGCAGCAGCAGAGTTACAGGACGAAGCAGCGGAGGCAGGAGGAGGATGAGCATGACGAAGAGGTGCCACCTTGGCAGCGAGAATGGAAGATGCCGGAGGAGCCTGGTGAAGAGGAGGAAGCTGTGCAAAGTCAGAGGAAAGTGCTGGAGAAACTGCGGGAACAGCAGCGGCAACGGCAGCAGGAGCAGCAGAGGCGCCTGAAAGAGGAGCAAGAGGCACAGCACAAGCTTGGATTGAAGAAGGGCACGGAAGAAGAGAGGAAGCCTGCTTCTGCTCCAAATTCTGCGCCTGTCAGTGGGGATGAGGGAAAGGAGACGAGGGGTGGGAGGCGGAGGAAGCGGAGTCGTTGGGGGCCTGAGGAAGAGAAGGATGCAGCAGCGGATGCAGCTGCTGCTGCGGCAGCAGCTGCTCGGGCAGCAGCAGCCAAGGTCTCTGCAGCTGTGGCAGCAGCAGCAGCAGCAGCAGCAGCAGCAGCAGCTGCTGCTGCTGCTGCAAAGGCAGAAACAGGGGGTGAAGAGGAAGGGGAGGATGAGAAAGAACCAGGCGAAGTGGGAGGTTCTGGGGGCAAGAAGCGGAGGACGAGGTGGGAAGACCCTGGAGGGACAGCTGCACCGGCTGCTCCTTTGGCGAACCCTGCCGCCTCGCTCCTTGCCTGCGTGAAGCTCCCAGACTTTGTGATCGAGCTGGCGGGTGGGGAGCTGAACCCGGAAGTCCAGGCACTGAATGTGCAGCTGATGGACTTGAATCGGAAGCTCCAGAGCGGACAATTTTTGGAGGACGAGCCGGGGAAGGAGCGGTCGCCATCACCCGAGCCTGTGTACGACAACTTTGGCATCCGCGTGAACACGAGGGAGATTCGGGCGAGGGAGAAGATTACGCGGCGGCGCATGGAAGTGATTTCGGAGCTGATTGCCAAGTGCCCGGGGTATAAGCCCCCGGCTGACTACAAGCCCCCGAAGCTGTACAAGAAGCTCTACATCCCTCTCCACAAGTACCCGGGCTACAACTTCATCGGCCTCATCATTGGGCCGCGTGGGAACACGCAGAAGCGGATGGAGAAGGAGACGGGCGCCAAGATCGTGATCCGGGGGAAGGGTTCCGTGAAGGATGGGCGGGCGATCAAGGGGCGGCCGGCTGGGGACTACTACGCGGCCAAGGGCGTGGACTCGTCGGACAACGACGAGCTGCACGTTCTTGTCGAGGCGGACAATGAGAAGAGCCTCCTTGAGGCGGCGGGCATGGTGGAGAAGCTTCTGGTGCCAGTGGACGAGACGAACAATGAGCACAAGAAGCAGCAGCTGCGGGAGCTCGCAGCGCTGAACGGGACGGTGAGGGAGGATGAGTGCTGCCGGCTGTGTGGGGAGAGGGGGCACAGGCAGTATGAGTGCCCGGAGCGGCAGAGCGTGGGTTTCCGTTCGGACGTGCGCTGTCGCATCTGCGGGGACGGAGGGCACCCCACCGTGGACTGCCCCGTGAGGCGCCGCGGGGGAGGTGGGGATGGCGGAGAGGGGGAGAATGGGGGCGCGATGAAGATGGACGAGGAGTATGAGTCGTTTCTTGCGGAGGTTGGTGCGAGGCCCGGAGGTGCTGGAGGAATGGGGGGTCATGATGACATGGGAGGGCGGGAAGGAGGAGGTGGTGGAGAAGGAGAAGGGCATTTTGGAAGAGGTGGAGGGGGTGGTGAATTTGGTGGCTCCGGCGATGGGGGCGGGGGTGGGGGCCGAGGCAGGCCTGGTCTTGGGTATGGCGGCCGCTCGGGGCCCCGTGCTCCTGGCAGGGGCGGCGGGCCTGGAGGACTCCCCCGTGAGGACGAGTGCAACTTGTACGTGGGCCACCTGCCATACGCGATCGAGGACGAAGGGCTATACAGCCTTTTCGCCCCTTTTGGCGGTGTTCAGGAGGCAAGGGTCATCAAGGACCGGTCCACAGGCCAGAGCCGGGGGTACGGGTTTGTGCGGTTCTATGACAAGCCTTCGGCAGACGCTGCGATCCACAACATGAATGGGTACTGCGTTGACGGCAAGTCTCTTGTCGTGCGATCCACTTTGAGGGGCAAGGAGCAGGGTGGAGGAGGGGGAGGAGGAGGAGGTCATGGGTTCGGTCCCCCAGTGCCATTCAACGGGCAGCCTCCTGCAGGTCACCTGCACGGAGGCCCACCGGATGGGTCCGCACCAATGGCGCAGTATGGGCCTCCTCCTGGCCCCCCGTTCGGGCCACCGGTCGGACCCGGCGCGCCCCCCATGGACGGCCCACCTACGGGCATGCCGCCTCCACCCCCATGGGGCCATCCACACGGGCCACCCTTCCCACCACACGGGGGGCCTGAAGGTCCCATGGCACCTCCACCCATGGGGGCCCCTTGGGCTGGCGCGTACCCACAGCCGCCGTACGGTATGGCAGCCGGGGAGTACCCTCCGTACGGGTACCCTCCCCATCCCCACGGGCACATGCCGCAGGCCTTCCCCCCCGAGTACACGGCAGCGTATCCAGGCGGGGATGCTGCGGCCATGGCAGGGTCAGGAGGGGACGGGTTTGCGCTGCCGGGAGGAGGGGAGGACGCCCCGCCCGGCTTGGAGGCTCCGCCAGGGATGGAGGCACCTCCTGGTCTGGAGTCTGCTGCGCCGGGGGCAGCAGGGGCGAGCGGTGCAGCAGCAGCCTTTGGTTTAGAAGGAGGAGAAGCTTCTTTTCTAGGCTCTGCTCCAGCGGCGGCAGGAACGGCGGCAGCAGCAGCAGCAGGAGGAGGGCGTGAGGAAGAAGGCGAGGATGGGTTGAACATGGAGATGGGCGAATGACCACACTGACCACGCTGTGGACGAGAATGGTGAGTGCAGACGTGTGCTCGTACGCTTTTCGTTGTAAGTCTGTGATGAGTTCTTGGAAAAGGTCTGTGAACTAGGGACAGCTGTTTGAGCAGCAACAGCGGCAGCCGCTGTTGCTGGGCAAGCGCAAGGGAGTTGTTGAGTGAGAGTTTGCGGTGTCTGTTGATGGCAGCATCACAGTTAGGGCATTGCAAAAGACCGTACCATAACAGCCTGTACGCACAGCACGAAGAGTCATCGTCTTTCTGCTCTCTGATCATAGCCAGGCACTACTGTTGCCGGCAGATGGCGAAGCTGAACGCAGAAGAGAGACGGCTCTCGTCGTCGCCCTTTGTGTGTGAGAGCGAATGCGACCATTGCTTCCGTCTCATTGCGCCGACACAGCGTGGGAGTGAAAGCTCTGCGAGTCGCTGAAACGGGCTGGGCGCGATGCCTGTGGTCTGCAGGAAACCGGTGTTCTCTCTTGCTCACTCACAGGCTGACAGGCTCACGAGCGTAAGTGTCAAGAAATGGAGGTGAGAGTTTTGGGCGCCGCCTCCATCGCTGTCGTCGCCACTCTTCCTCTCTCTCGCTCCTCGTAGCCGTCATCGTTGTCTCTTTTGCTGCTCCGTTCTGGCCCAAGTAGGTGCGGGCGGCAGCGTTAACTCTCACCAGGGATTCCACGTGCGTGGCGGACGTTTGGGATGTGTCTGTGCAGGTCCACCCAGGGACACACAATTTAGCAACCGATTCGGAGAGGTCTTGCCAGCCGGCACCGGCGCCGGTGGGGCCACCGGGAGCACTAGATGGTCTTGTCTGGACCTTAAACCTTAAGCCCTTGGCAACCTCGCTCCTTCACGTCCGCCCTGGCGGAGTGGGTCCATCTTTGCAGCTTAGTTTCTGGCATAATCTTGCTGCTGTTTTCTTGGTTGGGCGATGTGAATGTTGTGCGGCGTCCTTTGCACGTGTGTGGGAAGGCAGCTTGCAGGTCCCAGCAAAGACACGCGACTTCCTTTCTCTCTATCGTGGACGGTTTCCTACCAAAAAGGAGCGGGGAGTGGGAGGGCCATCTTGGCTGGCTGTGGCTCCTCTTTCTGCAGCAATCTCTGTTCAGTCTGGCCTGTTTTTTTTGCTGAGTTGTGTTGCTCAGTTGTTGGTCAGTTGGCCTCCTTCCCAGAGTTTGTAGTGCGTGATCTCTCCACCTCTGTATGCAACCTCAACTCCCGCGTGCTCGTGCACGCACGCACACACACACACACACACACGCACATGCACACGCACATGCACATGCACATGCACACGCACACACACGCACACGCATGCGCACACGTGCACCCGCACGCGCATGCGCACGCGCGCGTGCACACACACACGCACGCGCGCGCACACACACACACACACACACACACACACACACACACACACACACACACACACACTCACACACACACACACACACACACACACACGCACACGCACACACACACACACACACACACCCACCCCCCCACGCACGCACCCACACACACACACACACACACACACACACGCACACGCACACACACACACACACACACACCCACCCCCCCACGCACGCACCCACACACACACACACACACACACACACACGCACACGCACACACACACACACACACACACCCACCCCCCCACGCACGCACCCACACACACACACACACACACACACACACACACACACACACACACACACACACCGCCCGCAACTTGTTTCGTCCCATGTGCAGCAGCAGCAGCAGCAACAGGGGTTCAACTGCCTGGAAAACAGGAGGCAGCAGGGGGCCTTTGAGGAGAGAGGCGCGGGAGCAGAAGGGGGAGGGCCAGGGCGAGCCAGCCTGGCAGCCAACCAGCGACAGTTTTTTTCGAAACATCAGAGGTAGCCGCTGCTCCTACAGCTTTCATCCAGAACAGGACACGGATCATCACCTCATTGTCAGGGCAGAGTGGGTGCGTGCCATCTGGTGTTGTTGATGTGGACCCCACCGACCGTGGATGGTGTCTTGTCTCTCATGGAGGTGATGTGGGGGTGAGGCAGCTGCCGCTGCTGATGGTGGCCATGGTGGCTCCATCTTTCTTTTTGACTGGCAGAATGGCCCCCCCCCCCCCCCCCCCCCCCCCTCCCCCCCACACACCAGTTTTGTTGCGTGACGTTCCACCACCTCTCGGCAAACACTAAACTCTCCCAGCTTTTTTCTTCTGAACCATTGTTCACTTCAGCGTATCATCAATGTTTCTCCTGCGTACCAACTAATGACATCCTTGGGAGGGACAGGGGACGAGGGATGTGGTGCGGGACATGAGGGCATGCATCTCGTACAGGGGTTGGAGCAGCGGTGAAAACTCATTGCCAGAAGAGCTGGGGAGAGAACTATTGGTTACGTGTCCAGACCTGGTCAAGTAGCTGGAGCTGCAGTTCCGCAAGGAACAGAAGAGCAAATGCTAGAATGCATGGTCGGTGAAAACACATGAACCTCCACTGGAATTCAATTGTCGAAGAGTGATTGTGGGGAGCACCAAACACTCTTGTGAGCGTGAGTGGGCCCCCAGTTTGATATCTTTTTAAAGAGTGACATCCTCCATGCCTGGGTGGGGTTGACTGGCCAGGTGAGGGAGGTGGGGGGGGGGGGGGGGGGGAGCTCAGGGTGGAAGCAAGGTAGGCAGAATGTGATGATTAGGTGCAAGAAAATGAGCAAAGAAGACGAAAATGCTCGTGAAACATGCCATGGAGTGGTTGACATGCGAATCACTTAATGTAGATATGAACGAGCATCAAGGAGTGAAGTCGGCGAGTGAGTGGAGGTGGTTGACGAGGCCATCCACACGAGATGGCCTTGCGTGGGGCCCACGGGGTCGAGCTTGACTACACATGTCTTCAAATTGATGGCATCTACTCGTGCTGTTGACCTAACAGCCAGTCAGCATGGCCCCTAGGGGTCAACAACACACAACAATCTCAAACTATCTCACCAACATGCAAGATAAAGATGTACCACATTGGCCATGAACATATGTAGCATGCATGTCTAGTTCTCGTGTCCAACTCCAAGCAAGAGTGCACATTTCAACGTGCCAGTCAGCGTACACAACGTTTTTGGCATTGTATGACCAGCAATCCAGTGTGACCTGTGTCACTAGAGTTCTTGGACCCTGAGATGTGTGCATCGACTCAGCGTTTCGAACTTCATGCACGTTGGAACGATTTCCTGCATGGTAGTGTGTGTGGGTGAAGGCAAGAGATCCGTTAGAGTTGTGAGTGGCCAATGAACTTCAACACTCCCCCATGACCCGTAGGCAACCAACCCACACACGAGAGAAGACAAGAGAGAGGATCACGAGAGGTGATAGAAATATTCAAGAACCCAATCAACCTGGATCATGCGGGCAAATGAGACCAACAGAGTGAACAGCACCTTTGAAGACATTACGACTGAGTGCCTTCGTGAGAAATTCAGCTCTCTGAGACCGCGTGTCCACCCAAGCAACCTGGACGATGCCAGCAGCAATGCACTGACGAACAAAATGGTGCTCCAAATTGATGTGCTTGGTGCGTGAATGATGCATGCCGCTCTTTTCAGCAATGGCCTTTGTGCTTTGATTGTCACAACGCAGAGTGATGCAACAGATGGGCACGCGCAGTTGTTGCAGCAAGCGACACAGCCAAACAGCCTCACATGTGCCTGTACCAAGGGTAACATACTCGGCCTCAGCAATGCTGCGAGCGGCACACCCTTGTTTGCCACTTTTCCAGGAGATTGCAGTGCCACCGACCAGGAAGACATATCCCGTGCGACTACGGGCATTAGAGTCATGCGCCCAGTCACTGTCTGTGAAGCCATCCACCATGACTGAGGGCTGCGCACGAAAGTTCAGCCCAACGTGAGGAGTGGAGAGGACGTAGCACACTACCCTTAACACAGCCTCAAGATGACGCTCACGGGGGCACTGGGAGAACTAAGATAGGAAGTTCACAGCAAAGGCCACATCAGCGCGGGTGGTCGTGGCGAGGTACATCAAGGAGCCAATGACACGGAGGTAATCGGTCACATCGACTGTCTCCCCCAGTGTGGACACCTCCCGAGACTTCAGTAAGGACTGACCAGCAGGTGTCATTGGAGTGGATGCCGTGGGAACTGATGTGAGGAGCGGGACGAAGCGCTCGCCCAGGCTGCGTACATACGCAGCCTGATGAACGTGCAAAGTGCGACGCCCACAGTCACGTTCCAGCTCCATGCCAAGAAAGACACGACCTGGGCCAAGATCCTTCATCTTGTATGCCGACTGGAGCAGGGCCTTGGCCGCCGCAACATATGCGGCATTAGGAGAAGCAATGAGGAGGTCATCCACGTAGACAAGAATAGCAACCAGTGGCTTGGTGGGGGCACTAAGGAACAACGCAGGGTCCACAGTGCTCCTTTTGTAACCCCCTTTTTCAAGGGTCGACGTGATTTCTTGGTTCCAACAACGTGGGGACTGTTTAAGGCCATAAAGGGCCTTGCACAAGCGCCATACCCTGTTTGTTCCATCCGAGAAGCCAGGTGGCTGCACCATGTAGATCTCCTCGTCCAACCTACCATGGAGGAAGGCATTGTTAACATCCATCTGCTCGAGCTCCCAATTATGGTGAGCGACTAGACTCAGGAGAGCCCTGGCCGTGGTGTAACGACCAACCGGGGCGAAGGTCTCATCAAAGTCGACACCGGGAATCTGATAAAATTCCTTTGTAGTAAGACGAGCCTTGTACCGCTCAACTGTGTTGTCAGGATTCAGCTTGCGACGGTATACCCATTTGGCAGCAATTGCCTTGCGGCCTGGTGGGAGGTCTACAAGTTCGTACACACCATGCTCAGACAGTGCATCAAGCTCGACCTTCATGCCCTGCTCCCACAATGAGGAGTCTGAGGTCGTGCGTGCTGCCTGCACAGTCAGGGGCTCAGGGGACAGCGGAGAAAGCCCAGCGACAGCAAAGCATGATGCCACATACCCAGCGAAATAAAGAGAGAGAGAGCTGAGTGAAACTCTTCCTCAACAAGAGAGTAGCCAAGGGCAGTGCTGGGGTGAATGACAGACGCTGCAGTGGAAAGAGCAGAGGTAGCAAGACCGAGGGCACGGAGACCCGGGTCACCAGAGACCGGGGGGTGAGACTTAGAGGGAAGTGCCCGGAGACGACCTCCATGAGTGTAGGGTGAGACCGGCGATATGGATGGCACACGCACGGAGGAGGAGGAGGGAGCAGCGGGATGTTGCTACACAGACGGAGGGGGTAAGGCCACAGGGTCAGACGGTTGGGAGAGAATTGGTGGCGGGGACATGGCGCGAGTTGGAGGGATAGAGGAGGAGACAGAGGGTGTAGAAGAGGCAGAGGGCTCACGAGAGAGTACCTTAGGAGAGGCGGAAGATTGGCTGGGAGAAGGCGAGGCCAGAGGCGCAGAGGACGCGGCGGGAGAAGATGATAGAGACGGAGAGGAGGACAGAGCGGAACTCTGCTCGGACGACGAGGAATATGGGGGTGGCGAGGGACGCCCAGAGGGGAGAACAGGAGGCCCAGAGGGTAGAGAACCACCCCCAATCCGTGAGGGCGGAGAGAGGGACCCACCAAAGCGAGGAGAATCACGCTCAAATAGGTGTTCAAAGAAGAGAGCATCACGAGATTCTATGACACGACACTGGGAGGGGTCCCAGAAGCGCCACGCCTTAGAGAAGGGAGAGATGCCAAGGAAGAGGCAGAGCCGACCACGAGGAGACATCTTACCATCCCGTTGCTCCGAGGGGACCCACACAGAGGCAAGACACCCCAGACGCGAGCAAGACGGAGGTCAGCACGTTGACCAGTCCAGCGTTCGAAAGGAGTGACGGAGTGAGGAAGGGAGCCATGAGGGATACGGTTCCAGACCCAGGTCATGTAAGACATGGCCCCAAAAGCAAAGAGAGGGGACTGCCCGGATGCGGCGAGGAGAGAGCGAACACCATCAGCGAGGGTGCGGTTCCAACGCTCAGAGACACCATTCTGCTGGGGTGTGTAGGGAGCAGAGGACTCAACGCGGACACCACAGAATTCAAGGAAACGAGAGGTAGGACCAAAGAATTCACCCCCGCGGTCGCTGCAAAATACACACAAGAGCCGGCCAGAGGCACGCTCAGCCTGTGGAAGCCAGGTCTCAAGGACATCAGTGACATCGCTTTTGTGGTGAAGGGCAAAGACCCAACGGTAGCGAGAGAAGTCATCAGTCAAGCACAGGACGTAACGGCCGAGGCCGCCAAGAAAGTCATGGGGCAGCGGACCCATGACGTCCGCGTGAACCAGATCAAGAGGGTGAGCTGTGGTGGACTCAGAGGTGGAGAAAGGGGAACGGTGCATTTTTCCACTGGCACAGTCAAGACAGGTGGATGTGCAGGGAGGAGCAAACGTTGCAGGGTCAAGGCCAAGGGCGGGCCGAAGACGGAGAAGGCGCTGGATGGCAGCAGTGTGAATGTGGCAGAGGCGGCGATGCAGGAGATCGGCCTGGTCGGGAGACAAGGAGGGGGCGACGTGAACAAGAGCAGAGGCAGCGGAAGGCGAGGGCAACGTGAGCGGAACATGGAACAAGCGATCGCATCGCACACCACGAAGGACGACACGGCCAGACGAGCGCAGAGAGATCGAGGCAAGGCCGCGGCTGGAGGAGAATTCCATGCCCTGGTCGTCAAGGGTGGTCACAGAGAGAAGACTGACTTCAAAGTCAGGAAGGTAGACAGTGCCACCAGGACTGACAAAGCGGACAACACCAACACCTTGAACAAGGAGCAGTTGGCCGGAGCCTGTGCGTACAGAGCAAACCGACTGAACGGGGCCAAGGGACACAAAGGAGGAACTACAAGAGGTCATGTGATGTGTGGCCCCAGAGTCTATGATCCAGAGGTTGGGTGAGGCACGAGTGGAGGGGAGAACAAGACAGACAGCAACGGTACCACGGGCAGATGAGCGGGGCGAACAACCAAGACGAGTGGGGAATGTGTGCGTCTGCCAATCCTCAATCCAGGCATAACCATCAGGCAAGTCCCCCTGAGCTCGACCAGAGGATGCACCACGAAGTGTGACCTCAGACTCACAGACAGACACACGGGACTGGCCACTCACACTCTCACCTCCCTGAGAGCGAAGGTGAAGTAGCTCCGCCAGCCAACGCTCAAGGGTACGCTCCTCGTCACGGCGATCAGAGGAACGGTCCGAGGAACGGTCGGAGGAGCGGTCAGAGAAGTGCCCATAGTCACGAGCCCAGTAGGGAACGTGGTAGTGAGAGGACGGTGGGCCGTAGTATGGAGGGCAAGATGGAGGAGGTATCCAGCCCCAGGGACTGGGAGTGGAGGTGTTGGTTGAAGGGGAGCAAGCGTTGTGGACAGTGCTGAGGCAGAGGACGACGATGAAGACGATGAGACAGTGAGGGCATCAGCGGCAGAGGAAGAGGCAACGCCGGTGCCGGCCCAGTGAGCACGCATGGAGGAGGCCAGATGGGCATCGTCACGAGGTGCTAGACATTTCGGTGCAGAGTGGCCGGAAGCGCCGCAGTTCCAACAGGTGACCTCGGCAGCAGTGGGGGCCGAGTTCTTGCCACCGCGGCCACCACCACGGCCTTTGCTCCCACGGCCGCCACCACGGCCAGTCCCACCACCCCCCCCTTTAGAGGTACCCTGAGTTGAGTGCACTCCAGCCTACAAAGAGGAAGAGGAACAGGAGTCTGCATCAGAGGAGGAAGAGGAGGAGGTCGTGACGGCAGCCAATGCAGCGCGGTGCATGCGCAAGGCATTCCACCAGTCGGTGAGGCGTGATGCAGTGAAGTAAAAAAGAGGGCCGATTCCGGGTGGGGTATCAGCAGGTACAGGTTCAGAGGCAAGGCGCTCAAGTTCCACCTGAGAGACGTGCAGATATAAGTCAGACAGCTCTGGGATGAAGTCAACAACGATGGAAAAGCAGGTTGAGAGAGGACCGGGGGCGGCCTTGCCAAGGTCACGAAGCAAGCGCAGACTGCGCGTCCAACACTCATCTGCTGTCTCATCAGTGCGCATTTGCAGTGTGTTGAACCGAACAGTGAGCGCACTCTGGGCCGCGTGCACAGTCACTATTTTGCGACGGCGGATGAGGGTATATGCGCTGACGGGATCAGCAGTGATGCCACGGGAGGGGTCTGCATTGTACGTACCAATGTCGTCGAGAAGACTGTCGGGGCCTCCATTGATGAGGGCCCACACAACGCGAGCAGCCTTTGTAGGGTGTGGCACAAACAGTGCCTTGGCGGGAAACTAGTAGTCCCAAAGGAGCTCACCCTGGACCCAAGCGCTGAAGCGGGTCTCCCAGGAAGTGAACGTGAGCTTAGACGTAAACTGTGGTGGTGGCGTTTCAAAGTCTTTCTGCCGAGCTGGGAGGAGAGCACGAGCAAAGGTTGATGCTGAGAGAGAGGCAGAAGAGGAGTTTGCAACTGCCCCACCAGGAGGAGCGGACAAATCCGCAAAGCCAGACTCGGTGGTAGGGAGAAGTGCAGCAAAGCCTGGCATGGCACGCAGACGCTCAATCACTAAGGTGGACACCGTGGCCGCTAGTTCGTGCTGTGCTTCCCGCCCCTGATGAAGCTCATCCTCAGCTTTGTGACGCTCTGCTTGCGCCTCACTGAGAGCGGCCTGAAGGGGCTCTATAGTCTCCTCCGGTATAGGCATGATGAGAGAATGTAGGTGTGAATGCAGATGAGTGGGAATGCATGGACGTACAAGAGAGTGCTAAGCGTCCCTGTGGAATGCAACACTTACCGAGCGGGTGACGTGGAAGCAGGGTGAAGAGCGGCGGGACAACAGCTGCGGCTGAGGAGAAGAGTACCGCCACCCAACCTGCGACCGCGACCGTGAGACACAGGAGCCCCGTCGCGGTGGCTCCAGCAATTGTTGATGAGGCTGAGGCCACCAGGACGCCGGTGGTGATGTGTGGTGTGACGTCACGAGGAGCACCGGTGGGCGTTAGTACCGCTGCGGCGGTGGAAGCCCGAATGGAGCCGACTGCGCTGGAGACGGCGTCTGCTACTGTGGAGGCTGCCGTGGCAATGGATGCTGTTGCAATTGTGATCTGGATAGCAATGTTTGCAGTGGCAGCTACAAGAAGAGTGAGCGAGGCACCCGTCTGTGCGTACGCCTCAGCTGCTCGGCCCACTGCCGTCTGCGTGGGAGCACGGCAGGCCCTGCCTGTTGCTACAAAGGTGGCCGCAGCACCAGTAGCTGCGTCAACGACAGCTCCTGCCAGGCCAATGGAGTCGGTGTGCACGGGAAGGACAGGGATGACGCCGGGTACCTCGGATGCAGTGGGCGCCTTGGCAGATCCTGCTGCGGTCGGAGGACGTGAAGTGGGTGCAGGTGTAGGTTCCGCAGACCGTGAACTGCGGGGAGATTGCATCCTTGGTGACAGCGGTGGCGACGGAGGGAGGTCGTCTAGGGTGTAAACCTGACGGTGTATCTCAGCCCGTTCGTGCTCAGCTGCTGCGTCAATGTCTTCTTGCCAGTACGTGTGGTCTAGTATGCGCACCCACAGAGGGGTGTCGTCGTCGTCAGCCAGTGTGAAAACTGAGTGGGCTGTTGTTGCAGCCGAGAGAGGTGCACCAAGTGTGTCACACGTCGGA
This sequence comes from Penium margaritaceum, assembly GCA_023375785.1. Taxonomy (NCBI): domain Eukaryota; kingdom Viridiplantae; phylum Streptophyta; class Zygnematophyceae; order Desmidiales; family Peniaceae; genus Penium; species Penium margaritaceum. Next base: position 18,884 of record SZWC01008769.1, read on the forward strand.
CGCGGTTGTGGTGGAGAGAGACTCGCGTAAGATAGCGATGGAGAGAAGTGGGATGCACCGAGTTGTCAAGCACCACAGAGTGGGTGGAGAGGTCAACGTGCAACCGAGGTGAGCGGAAAACAGAGTGCAATCGCGGGGAGCCACGAGTCACGGATAGCCGAGAGCAGCCGAGCGGAACTGCGTGGAGAGGAAAACAGCTGAGAGAAGCTGCGAGAGTGGTCCAGGGCTGAGAGCAGACGAGCAGCTCAGCAAAGAGGGCCACGGAGAATTGGCGAGCAGGTGAGAGAGCACCTGCGGGTGTCGAGGGTTCAACAGCGAGCACCCTACTGCTCAAGGCTGAAGAGACGGCCGCGAGAACTGCTGCTGCGCGCTGGCTAGGGTTCAACAGTGAGCACCTAGCAGTGCTGCTGCTCTAGGCCGAAGAGACGGCCGGCGGCGTAGAATGTCCGTTGTGGTGATACACGGGCCATGGGAGATGTGGGCCACGGAAGCTCAGGAACCAGGATCGAAGAGCGGTGGGATTGGATCCACATCGCTCTGATACCAGATGTTATTGGGAAGTTGCTTTGCTAGACCACGTGTGACGGGGTTGGTGAGAGTAACACGGCACGGTGCGTAAGACACGCCATTGATGCAGTAGTTTTGCCTTATAATTGTGCACTCAACAAAGACAAGAGGCAAGTGAGGGAGCGTGAGAGACTAGCACCAGTGAGCACTCGCCCTCCACGAGCACCAAGCTCGAGTGAGCGAGTGCCGCCACCCGGGGGTCGAGCCCGACCACTCGGAATAAACCGAGGGTGGCTGCTCACCAACTCACGGCCAAGACCGGCACGGTGGCCCCCTAAGGATCAGCACCCGGGAAATATGCACCTCCCCCAGCACAAGCAAGGCAAGAGAAGGCAAGAGAACATGATGCAGGGTACGCCAGTAAGAATGTACGAGCCCTAACATCTACTGCATCATAGAGTCATAGAGAATCAAGGGGTGTCATGCAATGGCCAACGTGTGCCACAGAGGCACTCTGGGGTCAAGAGGCAGCAGAAGCTTGAAGGTGTCGACGACTCCAGCAAGAGCGAGCACGCCTGATGCATTCCCAGGTAGGGCCATGGTCACTTAATCTGTACACGTGTGTGAACAGTGTGGGAGGCAAGAGGGCATAGAGTTGTGAGTGGCCAACGAACTTCAACAAATCATGCTAAGCCACGAGGTTGGGGAGGAATCGAGTAGTGGTGTAACGAATATCAGGTGCAAAGGTCTGGTCAAAAGCGGCCCTAGGGATCCAAGAAAACCCCTTAGCCTTCAGTCGTGCCTTGTAGCGCTCCACCGCACCATGTGGCTTCGGCTTGCGCTTCAGGATCCAACAAGAAGAGGCTGCCTCACATCCACGAGGCAGGTCAACTAGTTCGAAATAAATTGTGTTCCTTTAGAGCATCAAGTTCCTCCAGCATGGATTTCTCCCACAGAGTAGCGTTAGCTGCCTCTCGAGCCTGAAGGACAGTCGTGGACTCACGAGGGAATGGGGAGAGACCCATGGCAGCAAAACATCCATGTACCTAGAGACTCGTCGATGAACAAAAAGTAGCCAATAGCAGCGTTAGGCTGGACAACACCGATTTTGGGACCAAGGGTGTCAAGACAGTGGGATGGATGGAGGGTGCCGCAGAGGGTTGTGAGGCATGGGGAGCAGGTGATGCATTGGGAGGAGGACTATGAGGGGAGAGCATGAAGCCTCCCCCCATGCATGTAAGGCTCACAGTTAGAAGCAGCCTCTGTCCGAAGAGCAGGGACAGAAGGTGGAAACACAAAAGGAAGAGGAACATCCCTGATAGGTCGTACAGACGAGCGAGAAACAGGGCGAGCGTAGAGGACTCTTGACGCATGGGATAATCAGAAGCCAATCCTACTCCATGAGTGGAATATGCCCAGTCGCTGACCGTGAATCCATTCATAATGACCGAGGGATATACTCTAAAGTACAGTCCTATAGGCGTTGTTGAGAGTGCGTAGCACACTATACGGAGTGCAACATCAAGATAACACTCCCTGAGACGCTCGGAGAACTTTGAGAGGAAGTTCATAGAGAAGGTAACATCAGCACAAGAAGTGGTGGCAAGATACATCAAAGAACCAGTCACTCTCATGTAGTTAGTCACATCCACCACCTCCCCCAACTAAGACACATCCAGTGAATTCAGCAGTGTGTGGCCTGCTGGGATCATGGGGCTGGAAGCAGAGGGAACTGTAGAGAGAAGAGACACAAATCTCTCCCCCAGGTTGTGATCATACGCAGCCTGACATGCGGAGTGTGTTTCAAAGGGTTGCGTTCCAACCCCATGCCCAAGAAGACACGGGCAGGTCCGAGATCCTTCATTTTGCATGTGGACTGCAAGAGAGCTTTTACAGACAACACAACAGTAGAGCTGGAGGATGCAATTAGCAAGTCATCAACATAGATGAGAATGGTCACAAGGGGAGTGGAGGGAGAATTGAGAAACAATGCAGTATCAACTATGCTCTTGCAAAAGCCGCCCTTTTCTAGCATGGAGGTGATTTCTTAGTTTCAACAGCGGGGGAACTACTTGAGCCCATATGGGACTTTGGAAAGATGCCACACTCTATTAGTTCCATCAATGAACCCAGGGGGTTGAAACATGTAGATTTCCTCGTCAAGTCTTCCATGTAGAAAGGTATTGTTGACATCCATCTATTCCAATGCCCAATCATGTTGAGCCAACAAGCTGAGGAGGGCTCTAGCGATGACGTATCGACCGATTGGAGCAACCGTCTCATCAAAGTTAATGCCAACAATTTGAGAGAACCCCTTGTCAGTGAGACGAGCCCTGTATTGCTTGACGGTGCTGTCCGGTTTCAGCTTTCAACAGCAAGCCCACTTGGCTGACACCGTCTTTTGTCCTGGTGGAAGATACACTAGTTCGTAGACACCACAGTCAGCGAGAGCATCGAGCTCTTCTCACATGGCCATCTCCCACAGAGTGTACTTAGCGACGTTACGTGCGTCACAAACAGTTAGTGGTCCAGGTGGAAGCAGGAAAAGACCGGCAGTGGTAAAGAATGAGGGAACATACCCAGCAGCAGGCGTATCTAAAGCCATGCGGAACACCTGCGCAATGAGGTAATATTTGAGGGAGTAGCTAAAATAAACAAGAAAAGCAACAATGGCAGAGGCAATGGTGGTCAGCCCTAGAGCACGAAGGCCAGGCTCACGGGAGAAAGTGACAAGAGGCACAACGTCAAGGGGAAGTTCTACACCCCATGGAGCCACTGTAGGGACACTTGTGCTATGAACTGAAGAGGAGGATGCATGAGAGCAAGAGGCAGATGGACGAGTCTGAGATGGGAGAGCTCGAAGCCTACAACCACGGACATAGGGAGACACGACAGGGAGAACAATATTGGAGGAGGAGGTTGTAGGCCTCAGATCAGGGACGAAGGAGATATGAGAATGATTAGGGGACACATGAGGAAAGCCATCCGTGGCTAACTCAGCAGGTGAGTCACTTGTAACTGATACAACAGGGGAGCAACCTGCGAGAGAGCCAGCAGAGGGAGAACCAAGAGAAGGATCAACAGGCGAAACTGAATTGGGCAAAGATGGAGACGTGACTGGTGGAGAGGGAGCACTGTCCAATGGAGCATCCCACGCTAAGGGGAAAACGGAAGGCCCACTAGAGACTGAGGGACCAGGGCCTATTCCAAGCCAAGAGAGAGGGATGAGAGAGGACTGGGAAAACGGAGGCAAGTCACGTTCAAACACATGCTCAAATAAAGAGCGTCTCGCAACTCCATGACACAACGACGAGTGGGATCCCAGAAGCACCAGGCCTTGGAAAAGGGGGAGACACAACAAAATACACAGAGGCGACCACGGGGAGAAAGCTTTCCATCACAATGATCATCAGGGGGCCAAACGGAGGTGATAGAACGCCATGCGTGAGAAAGATGGAGGTCACTACGACGACCATTCCAACATAAAAAAAAAAGTGACACGAAGAGGGAAGGGACCATGGGGAATAAAACTCCACACCCAGGTCATGTATGACATGGATTCAAAGACAAAGAGGGGAGATGTACCAGAGGCTGAGAGAAGGGATCAGATCCCATAAGCAAGAGTGCGGCTCCAACGTAAATAATGATAAATTAAAAATTGAAAAAGAAAACAAAATCTGCTGTTGCGGCACGTGTGGCGCTACTGGCTCCATGCACATGCCATGAGATTAAAGGAAAGGAGATATATGAACAAATAATTCACGAATCCGTTCACAATGAAAAGCACGCAACTGATGCATGCAAGCACATTCGGCCTGAGGCAACCAGGACTCAAGAACATCGGTGATATCACTTTCGTTTATGAGGGCAAAGACCCAGCGGTACTGTGAGAAGTCATCTGTCAATCAGAGCATGAAGCGGCCAAGGCCACCAAGGATGTAATGAGAAAGAGGGTCCATGGCATCACCATGCACAAGATTAAGAGGGTGAGAAGTGACAGACTCGGCCATACGGAAGGGGAGCGGTGCATTTTGCCATGGGTACAATTAGGGTACGTAGAGGTGCTCGAAGGGGCAAATGTAGCAGGGTCAAGTCCAGTAGGCTGGGTGCACAGGAGACGTGCGATGGCTGCAGTGTGAGTTTGGCAAAGGCGACAATGGAGTTAGTTAGTGTGCTCGGGGGACAGAGTGGGTGCAATATGGACAAGAGCAGAGGCAACGGAAGACGAGGGAAGTGACGAAGGGTCGTGGCAAGAGGAACGAACAAAGATAGTGCCTACACCATGGCTAGACGAGAATTCCATGCCCTGATCATCGAGGGTGGTGACGGACAAAAGGCTGACCTCCAGATCGGGCATAAAGAAAGCGTTAAGGAGAAAAATATCCCCACCAAGACCAACAAAGAGAAAACGCCAACTCCTTGAACTTGGAGAAGCTGACAAGAGCCCGTGCACACAAAACGAACAGACCCATCAGGACCAATGGAGACAAAGGAGGAACAAAAGGAGGTCATGTCATGGGTGGCACCAAAATCTCTGATGAAGAAGCCATGGGAGACACGATTGGAACGCAGCACGAGGCAAACTACAATAGTTCCAGGCGATGGGACACACGAGGAGTGAGAAGGAAAGCCTAGGCAGCAGGTTGGGGCAGCAGCGTTGTTGATGCAGCGTGCGGGCTTCCACGCTCGTTGCTTAAGTCAGCTGCCCCCTTAGTCTGCTGCTCTAGAGACTAAGTCTTGAAGCTCTGAGTTCGTTACTCAGAAATGCGCGCGCCAGTGTTAGCGCCAGAAAGCAGCTGAAAACTGTAAGTGACTGATTAGGAATGAAGAATGAACAACAATGGGAGACCCCTCCAAGTTCTAGCCCCCCCCCCCCCCCCCCCCCCCCCCCC
>SZWC01008769.1:32937-46476 GCA_023375785.1 Penium margaritaceum
CTAAGTCTGGAAGCTCTGGGTTTGTTACTCAGAAATGCGCGCGCCAGTGTTAGCGCCAGAAAGCAGCTGAAAACTGTAAGTGACTGATTAGGAATGAAGAATGAACAACAATGGGAGACCCCTCCAAGTTCTAGGCCCCCCCCAGCTCTGTAGAGCTTGTTACTCAGCTAACCAGCCAATCAGGAAATAGACCTATTTTCTGGCAGGCAGGGTTTTCTCGGTGAGCCCTACCAGACAGCCGACAGCCCAAAACCCGGGCGTCGTCCGTTTTGCCTGAAAACTGGACCATACCATAATACCGACGCTGCGAACGCAGTCGTGCGGTGAGAAACAGCTAGAAAAAAAGTAGCAAGGAGTTATGGCTGCCCGAACCCAGGCAGTGCCTACGATGGTCCATGATGCCGAACAGGGCCATGCAACATGCAACAAGCATCATAGGCAGAGCATGACGATGTAGACGCGATGGGACGTGCTGGACGCATGCAGACAGCAACTGCGTTGGCAGTGACCGCCGGCAGCACGACCGCCGAGGAGGCGTGCCGATGGAGCTGAGCACGTCGCCGGAGAGAGGAGGCTCCAGCGAACTGCGAGAAGACCTCAGCGTGCGTCGGCTCCACCGGACGACACTCCATCAGCGTCGAGTCTCGCCGTCAGTCATCTGCACGCCGATGTACACAAGCCGGGAGGACACAACAGAGCACAATGAGAGGTGCGCAAAAACCAACAGAGTGTGCACCGAGATCATGAAGGAGCGTGCAGGAATTTCAATCTTCAATCCATGGATGATCTCAGAGTCTCGCAACGATTGAAATGCAACTTGTTTTACTGGAAACGGTTTAAGTATTGAGTAAGCTAGGGTTGGGTTTGTGTTTTCGGCCATGGATCCGCACTACTTCCTAAGTGTCGAGCTCGAACAAGCAACAGCTCGAACGGGTGAGTCTCGTGAAGCGAGACCCACCCGTCGGCCGGCGAGTGAAGCTCGCCGGCACGACCTGCTCGAGCGAGGGCAATGCCCTTGCGTGACCTGCAAAAGGGGCTGACTGCCCCAGTCCACGAAAACACACCAAAACATGCAGTATGCCCCCTACCTATGCTAGACCTAAACTAGGTTCCCGAAGTTCTCCTCACACCCAAAGTGAGGACAGCCATGGGTTTCACAAGGGATTCAACACAGTTGCCACAGCGGGCACGGAGAGCGAAATAGAGGCTATGCCACGAGATGGAGGCAAGCGCACTGGCGGCCCCAGAGGTAGCCGAGGGTGGGTTCGGCGTGCAGACTCAGTGTGCATTGCCTCCACTCTCTGGATCAGCAAGCCATGCGCACTCATGTCCACATAGGAGAGGAAAATATGTACAGAGAGGATTAACACGCCCCCTTGGACATGAGGGCGGTGGGCATGCAGCCAAGATGCTCAAGTTGTTGATGGAGTGCAGGAGATGGGAGTGCCTTCGTAAGGAAGTCGGCCAGCTGGGCATCACCGCTGATTGGACACACTTGTATGTCGCCTACCTCGACTGCTTGGTGCACAAAGTGGTGTTCTACACTGATATGCTTTGTGCGAGGATGCAGCACACCATCATTCTCGGCAATGCGGCGTGCGGCAGAGCTGTCGCGATGAAGTGCAACGGCATGAGTGGGAAACCCCAATTCCTCAAGCAGTCGTGCCAGCCAGATGCATTCACAAGCGGCTTCACCCAGTGCCATGTATTCAGCTTCAGCCACATTTCCAGCCACACATGACTGCTTGGCACTTCGCCACGAAACTGTTGTGTATTTGCACATTTGTTTTAGCGCATCTCCAAGGTGTTGAACTTCACAATCAGGGTGCTCTGGAAGGCATGCCTAGTAACTGTCTTGTGCTGACCAATGAGAGCATAAGACCCCACTGGGTACGAGTGCGACGAGCAGGAACGGCATAATACATACCAATGTCATTCAAGAGCTCCTCTGGTCCAGCATTGATGAGGGCACATATAGCACGAGCTGCCTCAGCAGGCTGTGGGGTAAAAGGGGGTTCAGCCATAGGGTCCGGAGGAGAGTAATACTCCCAGAGCATCTCCCCCTCAGTCCACGAGCTAAACCGAGGCTCCCACGACAAGAACGAAAGCTTGGAAGTGAACTGCGGAGGAGAGATCTCAAAGTCTTTCTATTGCTGGGGAAGAAGTGCGAGAATAATGGCAAAGGCAGAGAGAGGTGGGTTAGAGTTGTCAGGTGCGGTGCCGATATGGCTAGAGTCCTCTAGCCATATCGGCACCGCACCTGACAACTCTAGGCAATGTGTCTTCTCCCGATGTGACACATTGCCGTTAGTAGCTGGAGGCATCATGGCAGCAGGAGCAGGAATTGTATGCAATCGTTCCATCACCATGTTGGCCACAATGGTCGCCAAATCCTTTTGGGCTTCAAGCCCACTTTGGAGTTCTTCCTCCACCCCCCGGCATAATGCCTAGGCCTCGCTAATTGCTGCTTGGAAGGCCTCAATAGTCTCTTCAGGGCAAGGCATGATGAGATTGTGCAAAATGTTGTGCAAGGGAATGCACAAGAGGGTGTGGGGAGGTTTGAATAGATAAGGGAGAGAAGTGGAGAAGTGACCACTCGACCGTGTCCATGCCCGTGCAGATCCTTGATGCGGACGCAGCTCGTGCCGGAGCACCGACGAGTGGTGGCTCCACCACCAGCAGCTGCCAGACAGCTGCCACGACGTCCTGGGTGCTTGCCGAGGTGCTTTGCGGTTTATCTGCAGACGCAAGAGTTTTCTCTCCGGATTGGCTCTCGAGCCCGATTTGCATTTTTTGCTTTGTTTGTCCACTGATTGATGCCGGACTTGTGCGCGTGACCAGTCCTAGCGTTCGGCTCAAGATTCTGCATCTTTAGGTTCAGACGGTCGCGTTTGGATACCTATGGGCAGAGTTACGGCCAAAAAGGTGGTTTTGGGCCGGCTTTTAGGACAAACCGACACTGTCATGTGCATCACCCACCGTGCGCCGCGGCAGCTATTTATGTTGTGTGCTTGTCAGTTGTCATTTCTCTTTGCATTACGAAGCTAGTGGAGCTTATGAGACTTTGCGCGTCTCCCTAGCCCGACCCTTGTTGTTTCTTGCACCAGCTTGCTTGCTAATGCGCCAACTGACTGGACAGTGTCGCCACGTCAGTAGCAGCAAGGTCAGGAAGCTTCACAACGTTTTCTCACGTTGATACTTCCAACTGCCCACCATCAAGTAAGTCGCGGGCTCACTTGGGATGGGTAACAGTGACCACCATCTGCAACACTTGAACCAGCCATCATGACAGATTAGGCAACCAACTAAGCGAACTGGAAAGAACCTAGCCTGGATCCCTTTGTCACGCAGAAGTGAGTGAGCTAAGAGAGCACATGAGGCAACAATGCAAAAGAGAATCCACCCACATAGTGAAAGGGTGGTAGTGCAAGCATTACGGCAAAGGCAAGCTTCAGCCGAAGTAACTTTCGAGGAACATTACCCAACAGTGCTCGCCTTGCTAATCAACATTCACTGCTACACGAGATGGTTTGCGTTGACTGGAGCCACGGGTGTGAGACACTCAAGGCAAACCAACCAAGACACTCAATCATCGGTGTATGGCACCCACTTCACACCAGCCAATCAGACTCCCCAGCGGATAGACACATGTCGCCAGCAACCCACATCTGTTATCATAGCCACAACTCCTGTTTCCGAGTGTTGTGCTGGTGACGTATCATGCTTCCTGGTCAAAGACTACTTTACAAGTAGTTTGCTGATTTTAAACATTAGATCAGGTCACCAACTTAGAGCATCAGCTTGACGTAATTGTCTAGGTCGGAACTCGTCTAAAATGGGCTCAAGGAACTCCTTCTATCGAGTTTTTCAATGGCTCAGATTTTGCTGAGTCTTTATATATTTCAATGTGTTGTTGTAACGGATTGGAAAAATTCCTTGCTCAACTAGGGAAAAAACCATGGAGCTTGAGGGTCTCCGACCCTCAAGCCATCCCGTCCAACCGCCTAGAGGCCAACGACCCCCACTCGATCGACATAGCACCGGCTGCGTACTATAATGGAGGTTGGTGGGGACGACAAATCATCGGCACTCAAAGCATCAAAACTGTGAGTATCACATTTTTGCACACCGCATAGAATTGACCCCCGGCTTGAAGAGTGCATATTCTCAACTTATGTGTACTACCATTCTATCGTGTGGAATGTGACAAGAGCACACACGGTGGGGGGAACAACCGTACATTGAAAGGCACCATTCTATTTGTTCCATGCGGACACCCTCCTCTATTTTCTGACTAGAGTCAACGACGTCTATTTTTTATTCGTTGGCTTCATCGTTCCATGGATTAGACAACCAATTGTAGTTTGCTAACTAGGTTGATTGAGCCTTGTCACCTGTGCTTTGTGGTTCTTGTTGCAAACCTCTTTGGGATTGCTTCCTTCTTTGTCGTGTACGGTGTGCCCATTAGGCCGGCCATCATACCAGGTCTTCAAGACATTTAATGCTCTGGCAGTAGCCCTTCAACATTGTACCTATAATGGTTGTACCCATTGACCAAAAAACATTGGTTTTCTTGTTCGACGATATCAGTTTTAGCAGCTTTACTTAATTTAATAGATACGATTTCATCCACCTCTGTGAATAAACCCGTCACCCTTGCAAACCTCGTCCTGTTCTGGGTGGTTGCAAAAAAAGATAACGGCCTCTATGGTAGAACCCCCATTTTCATCATGCTTGCATAATCTGAAGGTGGTCTGCCAAGCGCCTGAAAAGGACTGGATCCGAGCCAAGGCTTTCGGTCGCAGCTCTGGACACCTTGCGCATTTTATGGGTGGACATGCAAGCACGGACGACAGAGTCACAAGACGAGTCTTCTCTGCAGCAAATGTGTTGAGTGCGGCGTTCACCAGCCACATGCCCAACAAGCCAGCTCCAAGTGCCCTCACGCACTACCTCGGCCCCCTCGACCCCCCCGTCCCCCACCCCTAAACGGTTGACGACCTCCCCCGAAGCCCGACCCTCCTCTGCCGCCTCTTCCTCCTCGGCCTCCCCCAAATCCCCCTCTCCCTCCACGACCGCCCTCCCCTCGCCCGCCACTCCTTCCCCCTCCCCATCCCCGACCGCCTCCCCTCCCTCGACTGCTGCTCTCACTGTGCCCCCCCCTCCATCCCCGGCCACCGCCACCACCACGGCCACCACGTTCGCCCCCTTGGGAATGCTCTTGCTCATTACCTCCTCCTCCACTGCTCAAATGCTTCCCTTGACTGTCCCCTCGCCCTCCCCTCCCTCTGCCTCTTCCTCCGAACCCTGCATGGCCTCGTCCACCATGCCCCCTTCCCCTTCCCCTCGCACTGCTGCTGTTGCCACTTTCCCTCCTCCCTTCATCGCCTCCATCTCCACCTGCGACCCCATCCATGTCGCCAATGCCAAAGTCTCCCGTTCCATCATCCTCATCCTCGTCACTTTCATCATCGCCTCCCTCGTCATCCTCCTCATCACTCCCACCCTCTTCTCTACTTCCTTCATGATCATCTTCTTCTTCTTCTTCTTCTTCTTCACTCTCCCCCTCCACCCCATCATCGGAGTCAATCCCATTCGCCTTTGAAGATTTTCGGGTCTTTCCCTCGTCATCATCGCTGTCGTCTTCCTCATCGTCCGACAAGACCAGGTCCTCTAGCCTGTCCTCCTCCTCCCCTTCCTCTCCCTCACCCCCATCATCAGTCCTGCTCACAACCATCCACAGAGAAGAAAACAAGAGAGGGAGTGAGTGAAAGCCGTTCCCCAGCTTGCGGCTGAAAAATGTGCAATTTTCAACTGGGAAAACACCACGAAGTTGCTTGCATTCGATCGCACATTCCAACGTTTCACATGAAAATACAACGTTCTGATGAATCCGTTTGCAAGCGCTGTTCACATTTGCGACGACATTGAGGCTGAGCACACAGCCTGTGATGCAAGACAAACGTCTATGCAGCCTTGCTGCCTTGGCTTGCACTTGCCTCCGTGATCTACTGCACACCTCATCACTCGTTCGAACAGTCATCCATGACATGGCATGGCATGGGCACAACATAAGCCATCACCAGCACCCTGCCATGCTCTCCCATGCTATGTCCTGCCATGCTACATCCTGCCATGCCATAACCCACAACACCATCTGCAAAATGTAGAAGCACAGTAATGTGAGCTCATGAGAATCTGCCGAAAAGCTTGCTCAATGCTACGAACTACAACAAATCCACACACACACTTCTGAAGCAGCTGCCGTCCAACGCACTGCCTGTGAAGATGCGTGTGCACCCATGGGCCAGCCGCCGTTAGACTGACCCTCCACACTCCGTTGGCAATGTGCTCCACTTTCCGGTTCTCTGAACGACGACAGACAGAAAGTGAGAGCCCCGTCCTCTCTCCCAGGAACAGACACACTACTCACTCGCACACACCACTCAAACAAACATACCACCCACAAGCACCCACACCACTTTGGCGACACCCCAGCTCCACTCGCAAGATATTAGTTTCATCTGCTGCTCTGACTCACCTCGACCTCTTTGCCAGAAACGGCACAAACGAGGGATTCTCGTCACCGCCCCCGTCGCCGCCGCTGCTGCCAACCCGCCCCTCTTCGCTTCTGCCTCGCTTCTTCCCCTTCTTCCTGGTCTCGCCTCCCTCGCTCCCATCACTTTCCCCTTCGTCATCTTCAACGTCGTCCTCCTCCGCGTCGTCCACGTCATCATCATCGTCGTCGTCGCCGTCGCTGCCCCCACCACCGACCAACACCCTGGATGAGCAACCGGAATGAAACGGCAACGTCAAGTTGGCCCTGTCTCACTTGCCAAGAAGCCAGAGCACAGCAGCACCAACAGGCTGCCAGGAGCTGCACAGCTGACGCATTCGCCTCCGTTTTCGTTCAAACTTGAATGCAGTCGTCCACCTCGATACCGCCATCTTGGCTACTGCCGTTGCATGGCCTAATTGCAATCGCAGTCGCAGCCACCGTCGTGGTCACAGAGGCAGTCACTCGTCGCATCACATCCTCGGCCGTGACGGTCTTGCAGGGCTGTGAGCCTGCAAGACCGTGCGGTCACACACGCTTGTGCAACACAACCTGCCGATGGCAGATGGCAGACGTCGGACGACATGTCAACAGCAAATGCGAACGAATGTGACGAGCTGTCACGACTCCACATAGGGACGAGCCAACCAGACAGGGTACAGCTGTGCATGTCAACCAGTCTCTCCCTCTGCTTCATGGTCCTCGTTTCCCAAGTTCTAGTTCTTCAGTAGCTTTGCAAAGCAACTTGAAAACGGTGACTTGCCGCTGATTCCTCCCATGAGAGCCTTGCAATGTCGTACGGCTGCGCGTTGCTCAACATGGCACAGCATTCATTCACCCTCAAACATCTGGCGAGGCAGGCGCAGCCGTACGAGGGTCTAGCGAGGCAGGGCAACGACATGAGCAGAGCAGCAAGAGAGCTCTACTGGTGAGCGTGTGGTGGGCAAGATGGTGAGCGTTTGGTGGGCAAGATGGTGAGCGTGTGGTGGGCAAGATGGTGAGCGTGTGGTGGGCAAGATGGTGAGCGTGTGGTGGGCAAGATGGTGAGCGTGTGGTGGGCAAGATGGTGAGCGTGTGGTGGGCAAGATAGTGAGCGTGTGGTAGGCAAGATGGTGAGCGTGTGGTAGGCAAGATGGTGAGCGTGTGGTGGGCAAGATGGTGAGCGTGTGGTGGGCAAGATGGTGAGCGTGTGGTGGGCAAGATAGTGAGCGTGTGGTAGGCAAGATGGTGAGCGTGTGGTAGGCAAGATGGTGGGGATACAAACCTATGACATGTGTTGCAAACATGCCTATGAAGTGTTTGCCTGGTACGACCGGGGGGGGGGAGGGAGGGACAGGCATGGGCAGTCACTCACTCTTGCTTCCCTCGAATCTGTCCACGTTTTGCGTCGTACTGCTGCCGTAGCTGCCGCGCGTAGCGCACCAGTGGGTTATCGCCCTTCGCCCTCTCATCCTGTCATGGCATGGTGTGGCATGGCATGGCATGGCAGGCATGGCATGGCATGGTGTGGTGTGGTGTGGTGTGGAATGGCACGGTGTGCCATGGAATGGTATGGCACAGCATGGCCTGGCGTGGTATGGCATGGCATGGCAAGGCACGGCAAGAGATAGCACTGCGCTGGATGGTATGGGACAGCACGAGCATTAAGGGATCCAGTGAGCATGCCGCGGGTTTGAGGGAAGTGAAGGGGAATGGGAGCAGCAAATTCCATCAGAGGCTTCAACAGCCCGAGAGAATCATTCAAGACGATCAAAGGGCGTTCCGACAGGAGAAGTCAACTGGTCTTACATGGAGTCCCACGGCTCAACCACCTCGACTAGCCTCTGTCCGTATGCTAGGATGTACAGGGCACCGTCATCTCTCAAGCTGAAGCCTGCTGCTGCTGGTCTTGATGGATTCCATGACACCAAGGGTTTGGCTCGAGCTAGGGCGGCAGGGTTTGGAGGAAAAGGGGGGGGTGGGGGGGGGGGGACAATGGGAGGCGGGGACATGCAACAGACATTCGATCGGGAGTGAAGGGGGATGGTGGTAGGGCCTCACAGCAAGGAAGCTTGCAGCCTGAGCGATGTCTTTGGGTGCAAACTCCACGCCCTCCCTGCGCTTGCTGATGTACGCTGCCTGCCTCTCCACCTGCGCCCACCACCACCACCACCACCACCACCTCTGCAAACAGGGCATGTCAATGGAGGGTGATTTGGGTTGACGTCAAGGAAAAACACAAGCAGGCGACGAGCCACATTGCATGGAGCCCAAAAGCAAGCTGCTCCCCACACATGGGGTGGGAGGCAGAACTCTCACTCCTGACTCTTGCCACCCCATTGCTCCTGCACACGCAGCAGCATCAGCAGAAGCAGCAGCAGCAGCAGCAGCAGCAGCGGTGGCGGCAGGGACAGTTGCTGCGGCAGAAGCTGCAGCCACAGCAGCCGTTGCCACCACCGCAGCAGTTCTCAGCAGCAGTTTGCAGCAGAGGCAGCAGCACCACCACCACTAGCTGTTACAGCTAGTGGTCCACCAGCTGCTCCGCCTATCCGACATTCCTCCTTCCACCGCACGCACCGACCCTGTCCATTACCTGCTCGGCCCGCCTGCCTGCGGAAGCGTTCCGCACGGCAGCGCTCGAGGAGCACGCTCACAGGATCCCGAAAAGGCTCCGTGTCCATAAGCAGAACGTCCCCGTTTCCACAAACAGCGACAGTCCCAGGACACGCGCACAAGGAAGCCCCACCCGACACCATCGACGATTCCCAACCTGCGATGGCTCTCACCGCCGCACACACCGGCCTGGCCCAGCGGCGGCTGCTTGGCCTGCCGCGGGCAAGGGCTGTGGGAACGCACGCGGAGAGCGCCAGAGTCCCCCGAGCCACGCCCTGCGACCCAGATTGTATTTTTCTAGAAAAATACAACCGAGCCACGCCCTGCGACCCAGATTGTATTTTTCTAGAAAAATACAACCGAGCCACGCCCTGCGACCCAGATTGTATTTTTCTAGAAAAATACAACCGAGCCACGCCCTGCGACCCAGATTGTATTTTTCTAGAAAAATACAACCGAGCCACGCCCTGCGACCCAGATTGTATTTTTCTAGAAGAATACAACCGAGCCACGCCCTGCGACCCAGGTTGTATTTTTCTAGAAAAATACAACCGAGCCACGCCCTGCAACCCAGATTGTATTTTTCTAGAAAAATACAACCGAGCCACGCCCTGCGACCCAGGTTGTATTTTTCTAGAAAAATACAACCGAGCCATGCCCTGCGACCCAGGTTGTATTTTTCTAGAAAAATACAACCGAGCCACGCCCTGCGACCCAGATTGTATTTTTCTAGAAAAATACAACCGAGCCACGCCCTGCGACCCAGATTGTATTTTTCTAGAAAAATACAACCGAGCCACGCCCTGCGACCCAGATTGTATTTTTCTAGAAAAATACAACCGAGCCACGCCCTGCGACCCAGATTGTATTTTTCTAGAAAAATACAACCGAGCCACGCCCTGCGACCCAGGTTGTATTTTTCTAGAAAAATACAACCGAGCCACGCCCTGCGACCCAGGTTGTATTTTTCTAGAAAAATACAACCGAGCCACGCCCTGCAACCCAGATTGTATTTTTTCTAGAAAAATACAACCGAGCCACGCCCTGCGACCCAGGTTGTATTTTTCTAGAAAAATACAACCGAGCCACGCCCTGCGACCCAGGTTGTATTTTTCTAGAAAAATACAACCGAGCCACGCCCTGCGACCCAGATTGTATTTTTCTAGAAAAATACAACCGAGCCACGCCCTGCAACCCAGATTGTATTTTTCTAGAAAAATACAACCGAGCCACGCCCTGCAACCCAGATTGTATTTTTCTAGAAAAATACAACCGAGCCACGCCCTGCGACCCAGGTTGTATTTTTCTAGAAAAATACAACCGAGCCACGCCCTGCAACCCAGATTGCATTTTTCTAGAAAAATACAACCGAGCCACGCCCTGCGACCCAGGTCGGGAAGCGTGGGACATCTGGTGGACCTGCTTGTTGGGTCGCACGTACGATGCCGGTCCAACTTCAAGTCGACGAGACGACGGCTTTGTGACGGGCCGTCAGGGCTCGCACTGCCTGCCAGCACGCACTGGCCAGCACGCACTGACCAGCACACACTGGCCAGCACACACTGGCCAGCACACACTGGCCAGCACACACTGGCCAGCACACACTGGCCAGCACGCACTGGCCAGCACACACTGGCCAGCAAGCACTGGCCAGCACACACTGGCCAGTACACACTGGCCAGCACGCACTGGCCAGCACACACTGGCCAGCACACACTGGCCAGCACACACTGGCCAGCACACACTGGCCAGCACACACTGGCCAGCAAGCACTGGCCAGCACGCACTGGCCAGCACACACTGGCCAGCACACACTGGCCAGCACACACTGGCCAGCACACACTGGCCAGCACGCACTGGCCACACTGACCTGGTCCAGCAGCTGCTTGGCCTGGCCGTTGAAGTAAAAAACTTGGACGTTTTGCAAAACGTCGAAGTTTTCTACTTCCTATTACACACTGGCCGCACTGACCTGGTCCAGCAGCTGCTTGGCCTGGCGGCGGAAGCGTTCGACGCGGCAGTGCTTGACGAAGCCGCGCAGGTGGTGCGTGGGCACAAACACGAGCTCGGGGAACGAGACGGAGAAGGCCCACTGCGCCGCGTGCTGCGCCAGCTGCAGCACCACCTCGTCCATCACGCCCTCCTGGAACGCGCGCGACTTCACGTACAGCTTCGGCACCTGCGAGCGATGTTTTTGGGAACACAACGACCGCAAGTCGGGACAGGATTGAGGTGGCATGAAGGAAGGGGGCCATGGATTGGTCCAAGGCAACGTGCGGGCAAGGCCTAGCACTGTTGGATCCAGCAGCAGCAGCAGCAGCAGCAGCAGCAGGAGTAGCACTACCTTGTCCATCGGCACGCCAGAGACTTCACACGTTACAACATGAGCCCCTGCGGGAGTCTCAGAAAGAACGGACGCAAACGCTCTCATATGAAGTCCTGGACTTCCGCCAGCAGCACCTCCCTGTCCCTCGCAGCCTCCTCAGCTTGCTGTGGGAGACTTGAAGAAACTTTAAAGCAAGGGTTCTGAAATATCAATCTCGATTGATCCACTTGCAGAATTTGCATTTCAGCCCGAAAAGATAAAAAATGTGCTCCCACATTCCAGTGTGGAGGTCACCACAGCACAGCACAGCACAGCACAGCACACAGCACAGCAAGGCACGGCACGGCACGGCACAGCACAGCACAGCCCAGCCCACACCCCACCCCACGCCACGCCACGCCACGCCACGCCACGCCACGCCGCGCCGCGCCGCGCCGCGCCGCGCCGCGCCGCGCCAGGCCGCGCCGCGCCGCGCCGTGCCGAACTGCACCACGCCGCGCCGCGCCAGGCTGCGCCGCGCCGCGCCGCGCCGCGCCACGCCACGCCACGCCACGCCACGCCACCATGCCACGCCACGCCACGCCACGCCACGCCCACGCCACGCCACGCCCACGCCACGCCACGCCACGCCATGCCACACCACACCTTGATGGCGGTGGCTACGGTGAGCGGTTGGCCTGTGGCTGTGGCAGGTTTCTGCCGCAGCTCCTTCATCTCCAGCATCTCCAGCAGCAGCGGCGCCACCGGGATGTAGTAGCCTGCCACACACAAGCGGCACACAATGGAGCTCTGTGTGTTTGGAGGGGGGGGGGAGGGGTGGGGGGAGCACTGAGGAGCATACGAGAAGATTTAGTGTGTATGGAACCAAGGTCACTACCAAAAACGACGAGCTGTGGAAAAGGGTTGACAGGACTCTGTCGCCAACTCCTCCTTCTCTAGCACCTCCATTGGTAGCGGCAGGACCCTGGCACAGGAGAGTGGGAGGGGAAAGAGGGAAGGGGGAGTGGGAAAAGGAAGTGGAAAGGGGGAGAGGGAAGGGGGAGTGGGAAGAGGGTGTGGAAACGGGGAGAGGGATGGAAGAGAGAGGAGGGGGAGAGGGCGGAGACATGTCAAGGATGAGGAAAGAGGCATCGGTGTAGTACACCGACCGTGATTCTTAGGGGTAGGGGGTATGAATTGGGTTGGAAGGAGGAGCGTCACAAGTTGGCTCACAACAAGAACACAGTTGCATTCAGACTGACCTTCTTTAGCATGATGAAGCAATGGAACCAATCCTTCCCCCCTCCCCATTCCCACCTTGCCCCCTCCCACTTCCCCATACCCCCTCCCCCAACCTGCCTGCCCAACCAACTCAATCGAAAGCTCAGAAACTCCCTTTTCCCTTCCGCACTCCCCTCCAGCACTGATGCTGGAACCGCATCTTCCTCCAGCCCAACCGCACCTCACCTTCCTCCTCATATCCCTCTCCACACCTAACGCCCACTCCATTCCCAATGAGTTCCTTGTTGCAGACCGCACCTGTGGCAGCGGCAAGCTGCGACAGCATGCGCACGCAGTGCAGACGCAAAGGAAAGAAACGCGCTGCGGGCACGAGCCGTGCCGCGCCCGTGATGATCTGCGACAGCGGATACACCAGCGGCAGCAGTGCGCCCGCGCCTCCACTCGCGGAACTCTTTCCCCCTCCCCCTCCTCCTCCTCCCCCACCGCCGCCACCGCCCCCTACAACCTCCCCGTTGGCCGCGGCGTTGCTGTGGTGCGGCTGTTGCGGCTGCGAGGCATGGCGCGCCAGAACGGTGGTCCACAGGTGAAGGCAGTTCACGTACTGCCAGCAGTACACCGCCTTGTGTGAATCCTGCTCACATGCACACATGCACACATGACCCACGCAAAGCAAAACGCGTGCGCAAAAGACTGATCTTTGCACCACAGACCACGCACCACAGGCGCACGCACGCACGCATGCACGCACGCACGCACGCATGCACGCTCGCACGCACGCACGCACGCACGCACACACGCACGCACGCACGCACGCACGCACGCACGCACGCACGCACGCACGCGC